>JAODAL010029965.1:0-50753 GCA_025379985.1 Phyllomedusa bahiana | reverse complement strand
GGGGCTAACAAAAATAAACAAATAAAAATGAATTCAATGAAGTTATTTGTATTTGTTTATTTTCGTTACACCCATATTATTGTTCATTTTATATACACATCGGTACAACTTCATGAGTCTTATCATTTGATTTCGGCCATGTACAGTTCTATTATAAATTGCATTAGAAAACCCATAAGAGCGTCGCTTGCTCTCCCATTGGTCCAAATAACTGCGCCTCTTTTAACTTAGCCAATCACAAACAGATCTCGCTCTGCATTTCTTTTCCCCATAGAACTCTATGAGATAAGTAGCTCAGCCACTGATTGGCTAAGCAGGACGAGCCTCTCTTCCCCCCCAACCAATCACAGTACTAGAATATTTCCCATAGACAGTAATAACTTTTAGGGTGCCCTTTTATCGCGCCCTTCTTGACCCACACAAACTAGACGCACTACTTTGAGTGGTGGATACATATCTGCCGCCTGGGCTCAACCAATCAGCTCTTTTCTGACTTTTTTACTGTATTTTTAACTGTCCCTCCTTTTCATTTGATTGGTCAATACTACTCCATAGGTTATAATTGTTCACTGTCGCTCCTATTCTGATTGGCTGGTTTATGCGACCAATGAGAAGTGCTTCCAGAATGTGAATTACTGTATTTCTCGGCAATTCTCTTTATCGCAATTTCTGATGTAGCGCCGGTGACGTTGTTAGGGATTTGATTGATTTATGTTTATAGAAGGTTTGAGCTCTTTTTCTGATAATGTTTTACACCTAATAAAAACGATTTTTTTGATTCATACTCCATGCCTCACGGAGCTGAGATTTATTTCTTGAGCGATCTTATATATATTCCCTTTAATTTTTAATGATCCACTTTTTCAATACATTTAATCGTTTTTTGACAGCTTTGATTTTTCACTTTATTCATTCAATCGTTTGAAAGACAACTCTTTTTGCTCTTCACTAACATGTTTAATGATTTCTCGCTGTTTTCCGCACTGCGCCTCACACACTGGCGAGGCAAGGTGGACTTTTCACTGCATGTGTGAGCGCACCTCCTCGGGCGGCAAATCTTAGGCGCAGTCCCGCACTGCGCCTAAGTCCCCGCACTGCGCCTCACACACTGGCGAGACACAGTGGACTTTACACCGCATGTATGAGCGTCGACATACATGAGGCGCAGCTTTCACATTCGAGCGCTCGAAAACTTGCGCTCCGACGTGGCAAGCTTCATACATGTCGCCCACGGTGTTTTTAAACGCCACATATGAGTACATTTTCCTGGTCATTTCTGGAGTGCAATTTATATCCAAGGCTTAATTAAGCCTTTTACTGGTTTTACATTGAGTCAAATGCACAGTGTTTTTAAACGCCACATACGAGTAAATTTTTCCTGGTAATTTCTGGCGCAATTTATATCCAAAGGTTAATTAAGCGTGTTTGTGCTTTGATATTCAGTAAAACACACAGTGTTTCTCTATACCACAGACGAGTAAATTCTTTCTGGTCATTTCTGGAGCGCATTTTATATCCAAGGGTTACCCGAGCCTGTTAGTGGGTTCATTTGGAGTGAAATACATTGTTTGCATTTATCATATACAGATATCTTCATTAAACAGAGTCTGTACATTTTTGAACAAACAGTATGTCAGACAAATAGCAGGCACAGGTCCCATCATAGTAAGGGGACGTCGCAGCGGGGTCACTCGGTGAGGCCAGAACTGCCGGTGTCATGTAACGGCCGTGTGTTGATCAGCAACAAAGGGGTTCTAGATTGGTTGAGTTAGGTTCATTCAACTTCATCCCAGATGACATCTGACAACCCTAGACAACCAGTCGGTGGGTTCGTAGATGCAACTCTTAGTTGGCATGGTCAAGGGAACAGCGTCAGAGCCCTAACCTTCCTCAACCAGCCTCTCTCCCGTCCTCGGCCAGAGAACTAGTATGTGGTCTGGGCTCAGCACACTATACAGCGCGAGGAGAACGAACAATTTGAGGACAGTCAGCATATACTTGGCAACTAAGTGGTGGGGCAGACATACCCTGCTTCTTGCCGTATTGATGTTGAGAGGATGGCATGGGTGTTTTTTTGGCGAGCGGTCAGCCTATGCCATACCATGACCGTAGAGGGAGGACAGCAGTTGATGATCAAACACTCAGAAGTATAAACGTGGTGGTATGAATCCAGTTTCTGCGTTCACGAGTTTGTTCAAATGCTGCGTCAGGAGAAGGAGACCATAACTACAGGAATGTTTTAGGGCTTATTTTGATTCTGTGCCATTGTTTCAGTACAAAACTGGAATGGGAAAGACAAAAGTAAAAGCAAAAGCAAAAGCTGCAAACAACTGCTTTAATGAACTTCTTCAGTTATGAAAAGAATGTGAATCGTATATCCAACTTACAGAAAGTAAATCAAAGAAAATCCATCTGGGGCCCTCCCCTGCTACCGGTGGAACAAATAATATCCACATAGATTTCAAGTGGTGTAAGAAAGCAAGTGGATAAACATTCATTTGTTCATGAAAAGATAACACAGGTGATAAAGGAAAAGTTTGTCTGACTTGTATATAGGTTCGTGTCCAGATTTGAAAGCTGTGGAAATTCTTTAGCTGCATTTGTAATAATAATAATATAATAATAATAATAATATAATATAATAATAATAAAAATAATAATGAATTACTTTTGAGGCCTATAGAGAAAGTGTTTCCTTCAGCCTCGTCTGTCATATCCGTGTATAGTGTTGAGCGATTGCGTTGGCTATCGAGATCGAGCGATAGTCGATAGTCGGCCGCTATCGATAAGGTTTTTCGATAGTGAGCATCGATTATGAGCGATTACCATTAAAGTCTATGGGAGAGAAACAACACCTTCATTATACACCCAAACAAGGCTGGAGAAAGCTGAATTAACATCCACAATCAGTCAAAATGGATACGTGCAACACTTAGGGCATCACACTTAAGTTATAAAGTCACAGGAAAAAAAGTCACAGACCATTCACTATCCCTGTCTTGTACACAGCTGGACCCTTAATCCTGCTTCACCCACAAATTTAAAAGTTGCTGAAGGGAGTATGATTTGAAACCATCCCCCCCCCATGTTACTTGAACTGGACATTGAATATCCTGTCCTGTGTACCGGCCCCAGCCCATTGCGCCCCCAAAGGTCCTGCCATGACCCCCAGATTTTTTAAAAAGTGCCGCAAAAAAGGAGGTAGTCTTTCAACCACCATTTTAGTAGATACTGAAACTAAATTATCTGTCCTGTACCGCGAATGACCATTAAACCTGTCTGACCCACAGTTTTAAAGAGTGCCAGAAAAATGAGTCTTTCAACCACCATACTTAGTAGAAATGGACACTTACTGTCCCTGTCCTGGGCCACAATTTGACCATTAAAACCTGTCTGACCCCAAGATTACAAAGTCCGGAAAAAGGAGTCTTCAAACACCATTTTAGTTGAATGGACATTGACAAGAAACGTGTCCTGTGCCCCCAGCAATGATCAGGGACCGGAGTTACAGTGGGTGCGGTGAGAGCCAGGCTGGCGTCCGTCATCTATTAACACGCATGTTAAACATGCCTGATGACGCAGCAACGAAAACTGTGTGCTGAAGCAGAGTTCGGAAGCGGAAGTGTGAGAACTCCAGCCTTCCTCGTACACAGTCATGACCTTGGGTAGCGCTTGCCCCTCCGTATGAGTGCGGACAATTGAGATAAACTGTGGAGAAAATAATGGTGGTTAACGCTCCTGTTAACCCAGGTGCCCTTTTGTTGGTATTCTTTTTTCAATTTTACTCAAGTGCTGGAGGAAATTGTCTCTGTACTTTGTGCTCTGTCCGTCGCTCCATACTCCATGTCATCTGATAACCTACATCCTGGGCAACGTTTTCCTGTACCTCCCTTGTACATCAGGGGTATTTTTTTACAGCTATTTTGTACATCCAAAGTTTTTTAGTAGTTTAATTCTAGAAAAACACATTTTTAAAATAGGATGAATCCCACCATGTCTTTGTGTTCTCTTTTTTTCATTTTGCCTTCAAGATCTGGCAAAAACAAGGCAATTTTGCAATATGTGGTCCTTAAACAGTGTCCTTCCTATTCCTGTTTCTGACAGCACAATTCACCCTGAGCCACTCTTGACAATTGTGAAGAACAAATGTCTGTTAGAAACAACATTTTTTAGAATTGGACCTGTAGTATAGCTGCATGTCACAGCAAAAAAAAAAAAATGCCCCCAAAAATTCCAAAGCATGGACCTTGAGCACCTTTGGACAATTGTGAAGAAAAATGTCTGTTAGAAACAAATTTTTTATAATAGGACCTGTAGTATAGCTGCATGTCACAGCAAAATGCCCCCAAAATTCAAGCATGACCCTTGAGACACTTGGGACAATTGTGAAGAACAAAATGTCTGTTAGAAACAACATTTTTTAGAATAGGACTGTTAGTATAGTGCATGTCACAGCCAAAATGCCCCAAAAATTGAACATGAACCATGAGCACTTTTGACAATTGTGAAGAACAAATGTCTATTAGAAACACATTTTTTAGATAGACTGGTAGTATTGCTGCATTTACAGCACATGCCCCAAAAATTCAAAGCATGACCTTGACCACTTTGGACATTTGTGAAGAACAAAATGTTGTTAGAAAAACATTTTTTTTTAATAGGTCCTGTAGTATTGCTGCATTTCAAAGCAGCGACTGACCAAAAAATTATAAAATGACTTCTCGCCACTGTTAAAAATTGTGAGGGAGAAATGCCACTTAGAAGCCACATTTCTGTTCCAAAGGACCATGATTTTGCTGTATATCACAGATAATGACCCAAAAAATTATAAATATGACTTTCTCAGCCACTGTTAAAAAAATTGTGAGGGAGAAATGCCACTTAGAAGCCGACATTTCTGTTCCAAACAGGAACCATGGATTTTTGATGTATCTCACAGCTACCATGACACCCAACAAATTATAAATATGACTTCTCAGCCACTATAAAAATTGTGAGGGAGAAAATTGCCACTTAGAAGGCCACATTTCTGTTCCAAAGACCATAATTTTAGCGTATCTCACTGGCAAAACATGACCTCAAAACATTGACAATGGAAAAACTATCATTAAGATAAGTGATTAAAATGGAATACGGTGTTGTCATGAAACTTGCTGTCTTTTTTACAGGTCTACCTCACAGCAAAAAGTGAACTAAAAGAGGAAAAAGAGAATAAAAATTGCAGTAAAGAAATGAATTCATTTTTAAAAAAAGTTTTCAAGAGGACCATTTCTGTTTGAAAAGAATGTGAGTAGACCGGCAACTAATCGGTGGAGCCTCGGCAATTCGGGGCACAACAATCACCAGAGATCCATGCCTGATTCATCTTGATGAAGTCAAAAGATCCACCTTATTGTGGAAAGCCGGAATGAGGTTTGTCTGTTAATGGATCTCCAGCTGGCTGAAGGTTCGCTCAGATTATGACTCTGGCTGTTGGGGCAGGAAAACACCTCTAGGCGTGACGAGCCAGCTCGGGCATTCGTCAATTTTGGTATACCCAGAAGTCTATTTGGTCCGGAGCACATGCAAAAACATCGGTGTGAGAGGCAGATAGTCGTGCCACCATGATCTTAAGTGATTCTGTGTGTTGGGATGTGTGCCCTGCATTGCATGCGTCCGTAGGTGAGGTGGTAAACAAAGATTGCCATAGGTCACCATTAGGCTTCCGCCACCTTGCCTGCTGCTGCCGCTACGCCTACTTGGCACTCTACTGCTTGTCACGTCGCCTGATGTTGTACCACCGTGGACTTTTGGGGGAACGTGGAAGCAGACGCAACAGATGTCTCCAGTTGGCTCAATCAGCAAGGTCTCCATTTTCTGCATTGTACTCTCTATTTGGGTGGGTGGACAGGAAACGTGTGAGTTTTGTTTTGTACCGGGGATGCTGGAGGGTTGGCCACCCAGTAACTGTTGTTCATTTGATGGCCTTAATGCGAGGATCATGTTGGAAGGAATGGAGAGCATCCCAAGCATCATGTGTGAGATGAGCCTTGAATTCCCAAGCCTCTTGGTCGAGGGGCAACTAGCAAATGATCTTCCTCATCTTCCTCCCTCCGCCTCAAATTCGCGCCCATCCTTTTCCAGGCCAGGGTGTCGGTAACATCGGTGTCTAGGAATACCTCCTCCTCTCCTCTCCTCCTCCGCTGCCTCCGGCCACAGCTTAACACAGCCGCTGACTTGCCTGAGAAGATGCACCCTGAGGTGATGCGCCAACTTGCACTAGTCTGGACCCGACCCATGCTAATATGAAGACCGATGGAAATTGTGAAGAAATTGTCGGGCCTTGTGGTTTGACGGAGAGAATAGGCTCCTTGTGATCTGTGTCCGGTCTCCTCCTCCGTCGCTGGCGGGATGTTGTTTCAGAGTGTCAACGTAGTTCCTAGCACTAAGATCACCACAATGCTCATGCGGACAAGGGGGCATTGGTCCGCTCTGACCATTTTGGTGGCTTCTTCAAAACTGGCAAGGATGGTTCAGAGCTCTTTCACCTGCCTCACTCTCGGTGGTTCAACACCCCGAGGTCCGCACGCTGCTTTTTCAGGCCATGTGTCACTTCGTACTGCGTTATGGCATTTGCGCTGCTGCCGACAATCGCTGGAGCATGTGGAGGGTGGAATTTCCAGAGTGTTGGCCACTGTCAAACAATGAGACAGTACGAAGGGGGAGGCCGAGCTGACGCTGCAACGCAGCAGGCGGGACGGAAGCAGGTGTTGCGAACGGCGGAAGTGCCGACACTCAGACCTCGAGCTTCTTCAGCAGGCAGTCCAGACCCGGGTTGGCTCTTTAGAAATTTCTGGCGACAAGGTTCATGACATGTGCAAGGCAAGGGATTGCTCCAGCTACCGATCTTAGGGCGGGCCAGCAGATTTTCAGCCCGTTATCGGCACACACCCTTGCCTGGCACAAGGTTACTTGTCACCCAGCCAGCGCTCGGTCTCGTTGCGGAGACAGTCCACAGCTCCTGACCTGTGTCGTGGAAGGTCTCCAAGGCAGATTAATTTCAACACGGCCTGGTGTCACTGGGAACGTGATAGCCACCAGTGGACTTGAGGAATGAGCCCTTGCACCATACCTGCGGTTGTAAGAGCGGTGCGCCGGAGACCTGAGAGCCACGCCGTCACCAGAGACATCCACCAGCTCACCCAGTGAGCTGTCAAGAGATATAGCGGCTTGGCCGTGTTTCTAGTACATGGTGTCGGTGGTGAGATGGTCTTTTCCGGTAACAGATGAAGACAACGCGCTTTTGAAATTTTAGATGACACGTGGCTGGCCAGGGACTTAGGGACGGCTTTTTTGGCAAAAGAAATGCATGCTTGGCATCTGGTATTGGGGGCAGCAAGGGCCATGACGTGGCGGAACCCATCTGTGTCCACAGACGGAAAGGCAACATTTCAAGGCCAAAATCCTGGCAATGTGGACATTCAGCTTTTGGTCCTTGGGGATGTTTGGGTTAAAGTGTTTCTTCTGCTCCCAAACCTGGAAGACAGAAGGCTGGATGCTAGATCGGGAGCTTGTACGGCGTGCAGGTCGTCAAACTGCGGAAGGAGAGGGTAGGATGGGTTGGACCGGTGGATGGAGGCTGAAGCGGAGGGTGATCCCTGATCATGACTCCTGAAGAGACATGGGCAGGCTGAGGAACGCTTGGTGGGATGGCGGTAGAGGAGGAGGCAGGAGACAGAGGGATGTGACAGTGGTTGGAGGCCCCGGCGCCGGTCTGGCCTTTTTTGCCCAGTGTTCCTCCCATTTTCAAACTCATGCATTGCTGTATTGTGACTAGACATGTTGGTGGTGGTTAAACCACTTAAGGTTCTTGCCTTCTACTTATGCGTTTACGGCAAAGGCGGCATATGACATCGCAGGGGGATTTCAGAGGCTTGCTCAAAGAAGGCCCCAGGCTTGATGAGGTCCTAGGACATATTTTTGACGGCGATAAGACGGAGGACGCGGGGTTTGCGCTGACCGTGGCTGGCGGAATTCACTTCTGGCGACCGGCCATCTCCCTTTTTTGTGGCGGGACCAGTTATTGACACTACCCCATCGTCTTCTCTCGTCCACTGATGAAGCGCTCGCAAGCAAATTCTGCGGAAAAGACCAGGATGGATCCGCTATGTCTTCATAATCATCATCATCATCACAGGTGACTTGGTAGTCATGACTTTCTGCATCCAGAAGCTGCGGGCTACAAGCAAGGGCACTGCACGGCGTGTGACCGCCAGGGATTTTTGCCGATTGACTGGCTTCCTTCAGCATCCTCTGGATTGGCATCAGTAAGGCCTGGGCGTCAGAGAGACTAATCATCCTCTTGATCTTTTAAACAATGCCTTCTGACCCCTAACCGCATTTTGTCATCAAAGGTACACGAGTTGGACATTTGGGCTGCTTCATGTTGACGGATGTGATGATGCTGATGACGGACATTTGTGGGCCGTGGACTGCGAGGGACGAGGAGGTAAGACTGCTAGATGCAGGTTGCATTAACCACTCGAGGACAGATTGGCGACGATGTTCGTTATTAGATTCACAGGGCCTGACCATCGATGACAGGTACCTGACGGTCCTGCAACCTGACGATCCGTGGCATTGCGTGTTGTCGCCAAGCACTGGAAGGAGCACGTTCTCTCGTACCTCTACCTCCATGTGCTACCCCCCTCTTTGCTCGGCTTTCTACCTGCATCTTGCTCCATGTTCAGAAATATAAAAATTTGAGAAGGTATGGAATAGTTTTGGAAAGTCTCTTATTAAAAAGACGGCAAAGAACAGATATTCTCAAATCCCTCTATCAAACAAAATTGCTGGATTCAATTTAACTGAAGGGTGTCTATCAACAAATCTGAGCTGGGCAAAAAGTCCAAAAAAACACGTTATCTGTTATGTTTTGTATAATAAACAGGTATTTTTTGCACCTTTTCAATTACTGTGGTGAATATAGAATTGCTGTTTAAGGTTTAGTAGGATGCTGGTCAATCGACACCATATGCTGGGCTGCGCAAAAGTCAAAAAAACACGTTAACTGTTATGTTTTGCGTATAATAAACGGTATTTTTTGACCTTTCAATTCACCTGTGGTAAATATGAATTGCTGTTTTAAGATTTACGTAGATGCTGCGTCAATGACAATGTGGGTGTGCATAAAGTCATTAAACACGTAAACTGTTATGTTTTGATATAATAAACGATATTTTTTGCACGTTTTAATTTCACCTGTGGTTGATTATAGAATTGCTGTTTTAAGAATTACGTGATGACTGGTCAGAATGAACAATGCTGGTGTGCAAAAGTAAAAAAACGTAAACTGTATGTTTTGATAAAATAAAAGGTATTTTTGCACCTTTCATTCACCTGTGGTGAATATAGAATTGCTGTTTTATGATTTACGTAGAAGCAGTCTTTTATTTTTTTTTTTATTTTTTCTTTTTATCTGCGTCAATGAACAATGCTGGGTGTGGCAAAAGTAAAAAAAACAGTAATGTTCTGTTTTTGATATAATAAATCGGTATTTTTTGCACCTTTCAATTACACCTGTGGTGAATATTAGAATTGTTGTTTTAGATATACGTTAGATGCTTCGTCAATGAACAATGCTGGGGTGTCGCAAAAGTCAAAAAAAAACACGTAACTGGATGTTTTCGTACGATTACACGGTATATTTGACAACAAAACACTGTGCTGACTACAAGATTGCTGTATTGTAATTTCAACTGCAGGTGGATATATCAACAGTACAGGGTGTAATGGGTAAAATTGAAAATGAACACCTATCTGAAATGTATACTGTATAAAGTGGAGTTTTGCAGTACAAAGAGACCTGCAGTTACTAGAAATGATGTGTATTTCCAATATAAAGTTCAGCTGCCCAAATATCCAGGAAATTTTTCAATAGCAAACTGTTAATAATAAGATATTCCACTACAATGTCTACACTAAGTCTTGGATGTACTTTATCCAGTGTTCTTATAGATAGAGCTTGTCTGTGTTCGCCCGCGGGGCCACCCCCCGCTCCCACCGCCTTGTGTATTTACAGCGGTAGATGCTGCTTTATCATCTCTAGCTAGACTACATAAAAATCTTCAAATCTCTAATCTAACCTGATTGGAAAGGATCACAGCTAATGTAGAGGTTTTCTGTTGCAGAAAATAGACTATTTCGAGATTAAGCTGTTGGCCACAGGCAGAGCGCAGGTCCTATCCTAGGTAGGACGCCTGAGGGACACTGAGGCTGAAACAGGAACGCTGTTCTATGTAAAACGAGGTCATGTGATTTTCCAGCCAATCGCAACCATACACATCCAGTTCATGAGTCGCACACAATCTTCACCCTGCTATATTTTGTACATCTGATTTGCTGGCCGCCAAAATTACAGGAAGCGCGAAAAAAGGCGCGGATCTTAATAGATGATGCACAGATTTTAACCTTAATTATCGCATGATCTGGAAATTTCGATCACCATAAAAACCTTGCCGATTTCAACTTTGTCGATAAAAATCGCTCAACACTATCCGTGTACCATACCTCTTGCCTCCATCCCTTGACCACGAAGCTATGCCGCCTGTCCTGACCTTACCGCTTGTCCCCGACTCCAAGTTTGCCTTATGATTTCTTACCACGCTACACCTCGGCTGCCACCGCAAGCAAGTCATGTTCAGGGCGTAGCGACTGGTAGACTCCGCCGCGAGCAAGGTCCATCCCGCTTTGCGGCGGGCTCTGGGGAAAACCAGAACCTACTTAGAGTCCGCTCCCTGGCGTGGGTATTGCCATCGCTTGCGGTGGTCCAGTGGATCCACTATCGCTGTCCGTGACAACATGAAGCAGTGGAATGACATTATTCATCCCGTAGTCCTGGCGACTGACAAATAATGTGTCCTTTTTGAAAGGGCCTGAGCAAACTACAGGTTGCATGCATGAGCTGCCACTGGCCAACATTAAAGTTACACAGGGGTGTACTCCTGTCTGCTTGAATCATCAATAAATCATTAATTTCCTTTCTCTGTTCATAGAGTCGTTCCAACATATGGTGACTGGAATTCCAACGTTTGAAAATGTCACATATCAGCCTATGTTGGGGGAGGCCGATCTGCTGCTGCAGCTTAAGGAGGGTGTGCTTGGCGGTGTAAAAACGGCTGAAGTGCATGCAAAGTTTCCTGGCCATTTTTTTGACTGTTTGCAGATGGGTGTAAGACCTTGAACAACAGATTGAACATGTTGCATGCAGGGAGCATGACTCAGCCCCTCCTCCTACGCAGCATTGGTGACATGTAATGATCAGTGATTTGCACACGGATTTCTGGCGGAAATGAGCCTCACCGGGTCGCCGAATCCACGTCGGACGCAGTGATGCGGTGTTTAGGCGCAACCGTCGCACTTTCAGATGCGCCTAACATGAAGGGCGGTGTGCAGATGGGCGCGGGGTAGTGGGCGTTCATGGGTGGGACGCACACATTCAAATACTGCGCAGGCATGGCATGATCGCGGGTCGGCAAAGTGCGGTGCATACGCAGCGCTCGACAGACTCCGACAGGCAGGACCTAGGTTGTATGTGGTTCTAAATGAGCCGGAGGAGGCGAAGTGAAGCGAGAACGTACTGGATTGGTGCAAAATGTGCTCTCGGTAGACTGTTACAACAGTACACTAATAAAAAAGAGTTGTCTCAAAATTTTTCATTAATAAAGATAAATATCAAAGTTTTCTAAAAACGATTAAATGTATTGAAAAAGTGGATCATTTAAAATTAGAGGGACAAATATAGTAGATTGCAAAGAATAAATGCTCAGCTCCGGTTGGGAGGCATGGAGTATGATTCAAAAATCGTTTTTTATTAGTGTTTGTAAAACAATATCTGAATAAAGAGCTCAAACCTCTAAAAAACATACTTCAATAAATCACTAACAACGTGTTTTGGTCGCCGTCGACCGGCGACGCGACATCAGGTATTGGATATAGAAATTGCTGGGAAATACTGTATTCCAATTCTTGTAGTCTTCTCATTGGTCGACAGAAACCAGCCAATCGAATAGGAAGCCGACAGTGACCCATTATAAGCTATGGAGTAGTATTGACCAATCAAATGTACAAGGCAGGACAGTTCAAAATACAGTAAAAAGGCCAGAAAAGAGCTGTTTGGTTTAATAGAGGGGGCTTGGCTCTCCAGCCAAATCAGGAGCGAGTACCTTTGTTCCCATTGTAGTCTATGGAGAGATGGGGGCACTGAAACTACTCAGCTCCGTGCGGCATGGAGTGTTAGTAAATAAATCGTTTTTATTAAGTGTAAAACATTCTCTGTAAAAGAGCTTTAAACCTTCTAAACCATCAATCACTCAATCGCCATAACAAACATTTGTCGCCGGTCCACCGGGCGACTACATCAGGAATTGCGATATAGAAAATTGCCATAAAATACAGTATTCAAACTTCTGTAAGCTCTTTCATTGGTCGGCAAAAAACAACCAAATCAGAAAAGGAGCGACAGTGACACCATTATAACATATGAGTAGTATCAAAACAAATCAAATGAAAAAGTGTGGGACAATGAGTTCATTTTTAATTTCTTTATTTTCGTTAGCCAATGTCATAATATGGGTGTAACAAAACATAAAGAAATAACAAATGAATTCATTGAATTCATTTTATTTGTTTATTTTCGTTACCCCCATATTATTGTTCTATTTTATATAGGATCGGTCAACGAATCGTGAGTCTTATCATTTGATTTTGGCTGTACAGTTTATATATAGATTGCATTAGAATAACCCATAAAAAGCATCGCTCGTAACTGCTCTACATTGCCCTCAAAAGTAATGAACCTTTTTACGTGTAGCCAATCACAAAACAGAGCTCGCTCTGCATTTCTATTTCCCATAGAACTTTTTGAGAGATAAGTTAGCTCACCGGCTGATTGGTCTGTAAGGCAGGATACAGAGCCCTCTTCCCCCCAACCAATCACTCAGTCTAGATATTTCCCATAGGAACAGTAATATACTTTAGCGGCGCCCTGTCTATCGCGCCCTTGTTGCTCATCAAATAGACGCCTCTAGACATATGATTGCGTGGATCTATATCGTGCGCATGGTCTCATCTCTAATCAGCTCTTTTCTGCATTTTTTACTGTTTTTTTGTTCTGCTCGCGCCTTTTCATTGATTGGTCAATACTACCTCCATAGCGGACGATAATGGTTCTTCTGTCGCTACTATTCTGATTGGTTGGTTTTGGCCCGACTCGCAATGAGAAGAGCTTACAGAATTTAATTACTGTATTTTCCGGCAATTTTCTGATATCACAATTCTGATGTTGCGCAGTTCTAGATTTTTTTTTAGTGATCTTTATGATCTGTATGTTTATAGAAGATTTGAGCTCTTTTCAGATAAAGTTTTACACTAATAAAATGTTTTTTTTGGAGATTCGCATTACTCCAAGGCCTCACGGAGCTGAGGCTGATTTTATTTCTTTGATGCCGATCTTATATATTTTCCCTTTAATTTTAAATTATCCACTTTGCTTCACTACCTTTGTAAGCGCGTTTTAGACAGTTTGATGTTGTTTTCTTTTTAATTCATTCATTCATTCATTTGATAAGACAACTCTTTTTGCTGATTGCACTAACATGTTTTAAAAACAAAGAAAAATGATTCTCAGATGTTCGCGCACGCCTGTCTCAATTGGAATACAGTTAGGGCAGTCCTTCTGCGCCCTAAGGTCCGCACTGCCCTCAAACACTGGCGAGCCGGTGCGAGACTTTTACACGCATGTATGAGCGCACCTCAGGCGCCGGACATAACATGAGGCAGCGCTTTCGCACGTCCTTGAGCGCTCGAAAACGAGCTCTCACGTATGCGGCGTAGATTCATACCCTGTCGTCCTATGTTATTTCCATCGTCTGTACATGGTTCTAATTTTCACTTTGTCAGGGAGAAGCACAAATCAATGCTCATCTCTGCATGACTGGAGCATTTCCTCCCGTGTGCGGACTTCTTCATCCAGGGGGAATACTCCGGTCACTTGTATCATCATAAAAATCGTTAATGGCCTTTCTCTGTTCTCAATTCCTCATGTTCATATAAAGTTTCCCCTGTTAATATATTTTATTCTGTTCAATCATTTTCCCCCTTTTAGTATATTTATTCCTTGTTCATCAATTTCGCATGTTCATCCGTTCTGTCTGCTAGATGTACCTGATACTTTCTGTCTAGTTACTGACTAGACTGTGTCCGCTCGCCTGACCTGTCCTGTTGGCCTCACCTTTGAGCTACGAGTCTTCGTCTTTCGATATGGTACGTTCCCCACTGCTCTCGTCAGCTGCCATGCAAGCTGGTCCACACCTAAAGGGGTTAGCGATCATGGTAGACGAAAAAGCCCGCTGCAGAAAGTCCATCCGCGCCTGTGTGGCTGGGCTCGTTAGTGAAAACCCGGGACCCACTTAAACCCCGTCCCTGGTGTGGCCGCTACCACACTTGCCGTGGTCCAGAGGAGCACGACCCGTGTCGGTACTAATGATCAGAACTGTGAATAGGCAAGTTTCCTGGCCGTTTCTTGAATGGTGACAGAGTAGTGTCATCAGCGACTTCTGTGTCAACTATCTTTATCGCTTCGTTAGTCGATATCGGCAATTATCATGACGGATAATTCCCGATAGTCGATTAACAGATTATCGCCGATGACCATAAAGTCTATGGAGAGGATACAACTATCCGCTCATTCTTACACCAAACAGGGGTGGAGAAGCTAGAATTAACATCCACAACAGTAAACTGATATGTGCTAATCTCAGGCAAGACAATTAGGCAACAAGAGTTCACAGAAAAAAGTCACAGACTATTCACAAATCCTTGTCCTGTACCACAGCTTTGGACCTTAAACCTGCATGACCCACAAATTAAAAAAGTGCCAGAAGGCAGTATTATTTAAACCATCATTTTACTTGAAGGGAAACACTTGACTATCCCTGCCCTGGAACGCAGCATGACCCTTAAACCCTGTCTGACCCACGGATTAAAAAGTGACGGAAAAAGGGAAGCCTTTAAACCCACTTTTTAGTTGAACCAGGACATTGATATGCCTGTTTCCCGGACCCCAGCATGAACCAAAACTCGCATGAACCACAGATTAAAAAGTGCCTGAAAAAGAGTTTTTTGAACCACCATTTTAGCTGAAATGGCCATTGACTATACCTGTCCTGGGCCACAGCATGAGCCCCAAACCTGCATGACCCACGGATTAAAAAGTGCCGGAAAAAGGAGTCTTTGAAGCAGTATTTTAGTGAAATGGACATTGACTATCCATATCCTGTAATGCAGCATGACCCAAAAATCCGCACAGGTGCCCTTATGGACCATCAGCAGAAAATTTAGCAATAAGAAATAAACTATATTAAAAACAACTCGTTTTCTAATACTGCTGCTGCTAGAGCTATTTGCTATTCTACTGGTGACATTGTTCCACCGTGACATTAGAATGTGAAGCAAACGAAACAGATGTCCCCAGTAGGTCAACAAGGCCTGTCTGAAAATCCTGTATTCTACGGTCAAGTGGGTTGAAGTTAATTACTGATCAAGGCAGGTGAGGCTGTAAACGTGGATCACGCAGGTTCAGCTAGCAGGGCCGGAGTGGCAGTGGGTGCGGTGAGAGCCAGGACTGGTGTTCGTCATCTATTAACACGCAGGTTCAGCTAGCAGGGCCCGAGTTACAGTGGATGTGGTGAGAGCCCAGGCTGGCATCCGACATCCATTAACACGGCAAAAATTTCCTTATGACGCAGTAACGAAAAAAGTCCTGCTGAAGCAAAGTGCGGAAGTGGAAGTGTGAGCTAAGACCTCCAGTCTTCCTCAGTACACAGTCAAGACCTGGGTAGCGCTTGAGAAATTTCTACCTCTACGAGAGCGCTTGCCCCTCCGTACGAATGCGGACCAATAGAGCTTCACTTGGAAATGCTGGTGGTTGACACTCCTGTTTCACCAGGTGCACTTTTTCTTGGCTTTCTTTTTCTCGTTTTACTCAACGTGTTGGAGGAAATTGTCTGTTCTTGGGGTGGTGAATGTGTTCCATACACCATGTCCTCAGAATAACCTACATCTGTTCAAGTCTTCTTATACCTCCCTTGTACAATTTAGAGGAATATTTGTAACAGCTATTTTGTACATGCAATTTTTTTAGTAGTTTAAATCTAGAAAACATATTTTTAAAATAGGATGGAATCCCACCACGTCTTTGTTTCTCTTTTTTTAATTGTATTAAACGGGTTGTCTCACTACAGGGATTGCTAGCTATGTTAAAGATCTTGCAAAACAAGTCATTTTTTAATATGTGTCCATTAACAGTGTCCTACTATTCAGTTTTTGCAGAACATGCCCATAAAATTCAAACTGACCTTCAGCCATATTGACAATTGTAAGAACAATTCTAAGAACCAAATTTTTACAATAGGACCTGGTATAGCTTATTCCGCAACATCCCAAAAATTAAAACATGACCTTAGCCACCTTACAATTGTGAAGAACAAATGTCAATAAGAAACCAAATTTTTTACAATAGGACCTGTAGTATAGCTGCATTTCATAGCAGCATGACCCAAAAAATTATAAAAATGACTTCTCAGCCACTGTTCAAAATTTTGAGGGAGAAATGCCACTTAGAAGCCACCTTTCTGTTCCATAGGACCTTGATTATAGCTGTATCTCACAGCACCATGACCCCAAACCCATTGACAGTGCAAAAAATGTATTAAAGGGGTTGTCTCGCTACAAAGATTGGTTTTCAGCTTAAAGATCTCTAAAAAACAATCAACTTTCCAATATATATCAATTACCATTGTCCCACTGTTTTCCAGATATCTCTTCTTGTAGAGGCCCCTGAGCCTGCTCAGGTCCCTATGGTCACCGACCTGCTTTCTTCTTTCTTATAGGCTGCCGGCTCCTGTTTCTTTTCATACAGGTCGGGCAGGGAGCGCGCTAGTTCACCCATGTGCACTCCCTCTCTTCTCTGTCCTCTCTTCCTGCTCTCAACACAGAGCAGTGAGTTACGGCATTCAGCTGGCTGCCTGTCACTCCCCCCCTCCCCTCCCGAGTTATCTGCTGAATCTGCTGAAGGGCTGGGCTGAGCGAGCATGACACAGTGATGACATCACCTAGGGGAAGGGAGGGGGAGAGGGTTAGAAGAAAATGCAAGCCCGCCCTCGTTTTAAAAAATCAGAGAATGAAAACAGGAGAAAGGTAGGCTTAACTCTTGACATGAGACATCCCCTTTAAAGATGAAGTGAGTAAATGAAATACGTTTTTTTCATGAAACCTTGTACAATTGGTGTCTTTTACAGTCTCCTCACTGCAAAACCAGCAAAATGACCTTTTGGGAACTGAGAATAAAAATTGCAGTAAGAAATTATCATTTTAAAAACATTTTTTCAAGAGGACCATTTCTGTTTGAAGAGGAATGTGAAGTTGACCGGCAACTAATCGGTGACCTCAGCAATTGGGGCCACAACATCATCAGAGATCCATGCCTGATTCATCTTGATGAAAGTCAAACGATCAACATTATCTGTGGAAAGCCGAATGCGTTTGTCTGTTGACTCCTCCATTTGTGGTAAAGGGTTTCCGTTTAAAAATTTTGCCCTTGGTTGCTGGGGCGGGAAAACCCCCCCTCTAGGGGCGGGGCCCGGAGCGAGCTGGGGCCCAATTCACCCATTTTGGATACCCAAAAGGGTTCCCAAATTTGGGGTTTCCAAAAACAAATCCAAAAAAACTTTGGGGTGAGCCCAAAGATGGGTGGGTGCACCATGATCTTAAGCCGGGTTTTCGGTGTTGTAGGGTGTGCCCTGAAATTACATGCTTTTGGGTTTGAGGGGGTAAAAAAAGGGGGGGGGGAAAATTGCCAGGGGTCACCCATTAGGCTTCTGCCACATCCCTGCTGTGCTGGGGCTACTTGGCACTAAAATTTCTGTAAACTTTGGGTGCGTTTTTTCCACTGTGACATTTGAAGAACGTAAAGAGATGCAAAGATCTCTCCTTTGCAATCACCCATGGTCCCCCAAAATTCCTGAAATTTTACTCTCTTTTTGGGGGTGGGGGGAAAGGAAAGGGGCTAAATTTCGCTTTTAACGGGGATCAAAGGGGAAAGGGGGGGCCCCCTAGTAACGTTGTTCTTTTTGATGGCCTTAATGCGAGGTCTTTGGGGAAAGGGAACATCCAAGAAATCTGTGAGAGTTTAGACCCTTTGGGAATTTCCCCAAAGCCTTTTGGGTTGGGGGGCACAAAGCAAACTATTTTCCCTTTCTTTCTTCCCCTTCACCTCAAATCGTGCCAACCTCTTTCCAAGGCAGGGACATCGGTAACGTGGGTTTGTCTAGGAATCCCAACACCCTACTCCTTCTCCGTTTCCCTCTCCCCTCAGCTTCAAAAACACCCCTGATTTGCCTAGATGATCCCCCGGGAGAGTTGAGGCGCCCCCTTGCACTACCCGGGCCCCCGGGAACCCCTTCCCCTAAGGGAAGGGACGGTTTTAAAGTTGTAAAAACTATGGGGCCCTTTGGATTCAACGGGAGAGAAAGGCTCTGTGTCCGAAATTCTGGGGCCCGTCTCCTCCTCCTCGCTGGTGGGACCTGCTTTTCAGAATGCCCAAACGATCTTTCCCAAACTAAAGACCCCAAAATGCTCATGCTGAAAAGGGGCATTGTCCGCACTGACCTTTTTGGGGGTGGCTTTTTAAAAAACGGGGAAAAGGATGGGCGGAGTCTTTAAATGCCTCCATCTCTTTGGCTCAAACACCCCGATTCCCGCATGCTGTTTTTTTTGGCCATTTGCCCATTTCAAACTGCGAAATTTTGGCATTGCGCTGCTGCCAAAAATCGCTGGAGCATGTGCGGGGTGGAATTCCAGCGTGTTTCCCCACGCCCAACAAAGACGGTTAACGGGGGGCCGAGCTGCGTTGAAAACGCACCCAGGAGGGATAAAAGCGGGAAAGCGAACGGCGGAAGTGGGAGTCAGATCTCGAGTTTCCTCGCAAAACAGTCCAGCCCCGTTTTAGGCTTAAAAAATTTTTTGGGGACGACGAGGTTCATGACTTTTGCAGGAAAGGGGGATGGGGCTCCAGCCTCCCGACCCTTAAGGCAGCCAGCAGATTTGGGACCTTTTTAACGCACACCACCTGCCTGGCAAAAGGGGTTCTTCTCACCCACCCAGCCTGGGTCTCACTCCCGAAGACCCCTTCCCCCAATTTTGGACCTGTGTGGGGGGGGGGGGGGGACAGTCTCCAAGACAGTTTAAATTTAAAAACCCAGGGAAAGGTTTCTATGTGCACGTAAATGCTCCCAGGGACCTTGGGGGAAAAAAACCCTGCCCCCCACCCCTGGGGTTTTTGAAGGCGTGCGCCGAGCCTGGAACCCACCGTTGCCCCCCAGAGACATCCCCCAGCTACCCTTTGAGCTGTAAACAGAGTTTGTAGGGGGCCTTTGGGGCCGTGCTTACTTTTTCCAGGGCATCGGGTGCCCAGATGGACTTTCCCCGGACCGATGAAAGGAAAAACTCGTTTAAAATTTTTAAAAGCCCACGGGGTTTGGCCGGGGGCAGGGACTTTTTTTTCGGGAAAAAGAAATGCCTGCTCAACATTTTTGGGTTTATTGGGGGCAGGCAAGGGCCATATGTGGCGGCCCCATTTTTGGGCCCCCGACAGAAAAGGAAACACCCCCAAAGGCCCAAAAGCCGGGCCCAATGCTGCCCATTCGGATTTTTGGGCTTTGGGAGGGTTTTGGGGTTTAAAGTTTTTTTTCCTTCTGCCCCCAAAAACCTGGTAAAACAAAGGTGGCTGCTAAAATTGGGGGCTGTACAGCGTGCAGGTAAAACGGGTTGGAAGGAGAAGGGGTGGGAAAAGGGTTTCCTCTGGTGGGCGGGTTTGGTACTGGGGCGACGGTGGAGGCTAAACGAGGGCTGCCCCTTGCTCATGACTCTGAAAGACTTTGGGCAGGGGGAAAATTTGTTGGGTCATGGCGGAGGAGGCAGAGCCCGGGAGGGTGGACAAGGGGTTGGAAAGGGGGGGATGGGTTTTTTGGGTTGGCCCCTTTTTTCGCCAAGTGTTTTCCCCTCCTTTTTAAACTATGCATCCACTGCATTTAACTAAAACATGTTGGTGGGGGGTTTAAACACCAAAGATTTTTTCCCCTCTACTGATGCGTTTAGGGAAAAAGGGGGCATATAAAAACGCGGGGTTGAATCAGGGGGTTTGGGCTCAAAAAAAAGGCCCAGGTTTGAAAAGGCCTGGACCTTTTCTTTGGCGTTTAAAGGGGTGTTTCCGCGCTCGTGGGCTGGAGGAAAAAATTCCAGCGGACTTCTGTTTTTTTGAGGCGGGACCCTTACTGACATACCCCTTTCGTCTAGGGGTTTAAAAGCGTAAAGCAAAATTTCTCTAAAAAGGGAACCAGGGTTGGGATCCGTAATGTCGTAATCATCAAAAATCAACAAGGGACTTCCCCCCCTTTTTTCCCCTAAACATTCTGCATCCGGAGCTGGGGGTTCCCAAGAAAAAACAAGCAAACCCCCGGGATTTTGCCGATTGCCCGGGTTTCCCTTTTCTCCTCCTCTGATGGCATCGGTTTTGGGGGCACAAAGCGGGACAAAATAATTTTTTGGCCTCTGATCTTTTGAATCCCTTCTGACTCCAACGAAATTTTTTTCATCAAAGGGGTTGTTCAAAAAAAGGGGTTTAAACCCCAAAATTTGGTGGGTACACAATTTTCTTTTGGGGTTTCCCTTTCGTTTCTATTTGGGGACGGATGCTGACGATGATGATGACGAAAATTTGGGGCCCGTGACGGGGGAAGGACAAGGAGGTTAGGAATTGTGGGGGGGGAGGTTGCTTTAAACCCCACTAAAGAACAGTTGGCACGCTGTTCGTTCCCTGGATTACAGGGCACCCCCCCAGAAATTTGACGGGGCCAAACGGCCCGAAAACCCGAAGATCCGCTGGCTTGCGTTTTTTGTCGTTTGATTGGAAGGAGCACCTTCCTCGTACCTCAAACTCCATTTTCCCCACCCCCTTTGCTCGCTTACCACCTCATTTCGCCCATGTTCAGAAAGATAAAAAATTAAAAGGTATGGAGATTTTTTGACAGTTTCTTTTTTGAAAGATGGCAAAACAGGCTATTTTTAAAATCTCTTTTAATTTCCAAAAACCAATAGGATTAGAACAAATTGTTTTCTGTCAAATACCTAGGGAAATGGGGTTTTTGGGGGAAGAACCGAAACAAAAAAATAACGTGTTTTTCCCTTCGTCCCAGGGATTTAAAACTCCCCCATTAGGACTGGGAAAAATGATATTTTTTTCCAACAAATTTATCATACAAGTGCGCTATTTTCGCCAAAACTGGTTTTAAACCCAAAGTGCAAAAAACCCTATTAAAAAGGGTTACACATGAAAATTGCTTTTTTTTTGCAGAAATGAAAATGAGAACAGTTACTAAAAAAATTTTTCTTCATCTTTGGGCCCCGTAAAAACGGGGCCCAATTTAAAAAAAAAACGGGGGCCGCCCCCTGTGCAATACATTTTTTTAAAAAATTTAAAAAAATTAAAAAAGGGGGGTTTTTGGGGCCCAATTTAAAAATATACCAAAAATTACTAAAAAAATTTCTGTATCCAAAATTTTTTAAAAATTCCCCAAGGTGGCTTCCTTTGGGGGGAAAAAAAAGAAAAAAATTTTTTTTGGGCCCCGCCAACCACTTTGCAATACAGCTTTTTAAAAAGGGAAAAAGGATAAAAAAGGGGTTTTTTTCCCAAAAATGAAATAAAGCCAACAGTTCTAGAAAATTTCTGTATCCAAATTTAATTACAAGGGGGGCTTTTGAAAAAAACGGGCCCCCGGGAAAAAACCCCCCTTTTTCCCCCCCCCCCCCAAACCCCCCCCAAAAAGAACCCCCCCCCGTCTAATTTAAAAGTTAAGGGAAATAAGAAAAGGGGTTTTTTGGCACCAATGAAATAAACCAACATTTACTAGAAAATTTCGTAAAAATTTTAAAAGCAGAGGGGGGCTATTTGAAAGATACTGGGCCGCACCACGTACAATAAGCTATTTAAAAGTTATACGGATAAAAAAAGGGTGGTTTTTGCCCCAAAAAATACACCAACAGTTTACTACAAAATTTTCTGTATCCAAATTTAATGACAAGGGGGCTCTTTAAAAAAAACCTGGGGCCCCAAAATAAAAGGTCCCAATTTCACCTCGGGGTGCGAGGTTGGGGCTGGGCAAAAAGTGGTAAAAAAAAATCCCAAATTTTAAAATACGGGTTCAACCCAAAGTTCGTTCACCCCCCCCCCCCCCGGCCCCCCGGCGGGGGTTAGATGCTTTTTTTAAAAATTTCCTGTCAAAGTAAATAAAAAACTGAAATTCTCTAATCTCCCTTTTAATTCAAATGTTAAACAGCTAAAAGCAAATTTTCCTGTATGAATAAAGAAAAAAAAATGTGTCTTTAAAGCGAGTGTTTTTCCCGAGGAAACGCAGCACAGCGTTTGCTTTTAATGTTGGGACACTAAAAGAAGATGCTGAACGGGAAACGCTTTTTAAAAAGAAAAACGAGGTCTGTAAATTTTTCCAGCCAATAAAAACCATACACAGAAACAGTCATAAACGGTGCCCACCCGCTCTATGTTTCTAAGGGGATTTGCGGGGCCCCAAAAATTTGACGGGAAACGCTGAAAATGGCGCGATAGAAAATAGATTACCCTTAAAAGATTGCCCTTTAAAAATATCGGGGTAAACCCCGGAAAATTTTCCCGATCACCCAAAAAAAAAATCGTCCCAAATTTTCCAAACTTCTTGGGATTATAACCATCTTTCCCTAGTGCAGGAGCCCAAATACTTAAAAAAGGGGGGGACTGAAATTTACCCCCAAACTTGGACAGCTTGGTCAGCTTTTTTGGCACTTTTTGGGGGTAGACGAACTGCTGTCTCTTGGCAAATCGACTCGTAAAACGACGCTGGCCCCATGATTTCCCGAGGAGCGGGAGTATCGGGGCCGGTAAAAGGGTTTGAAATTTAAGGGGAAATTTGGGACAGGGAGCAGAGGTGGTTTTAAAGCCTTGCCCTCCCAAAAATGGAAGGGGCCTTTGGGGTTGCTGCGCTGAGGGGACAGGATGGCCCACCACTTTCCTAAAAACCCTTTTTAGGTGACACTCCCGGGGATTTTTAAATGAAAGGCCCGTGGTGCAACGTTGGGGCCCCTTTGGTTCACGCTTTACTTTTTCCCCACAGATTTACATATAGTTATTTTCCCGCCTCCTTGGGGGGTTTTCCCTAAAAAAAACGCGGCCCCCACCGCCGAGTATTTTGATTTTACCCCCCCAAAAAGGCTCCGCACTGATAAACGTTACCCCCGCTGACCCGGTGAGCCCTGGGGCCGCTACTTTCGGGGACCTGCAAATTTTGGGGGGTCGAAAATGGGGGTTTGTTTGGTCCCAACCTCGCACTGCTGCCATCCTGCTAAACTCCCGGCCCCCAAAGTACCAATTTAAAGGGGTCCACCACTCCCTGACCCCGAAAAGCTCTGCTTTTTCTCCCCCCAATGATAATGATGAAGCCCTTTAAAATATGGCCCAGGGTCACTAATAGCTTTCACATGGCTTTAAAAAACCCCCAGTATGCTGGGGCCCCCCAAATTTTTCATTCGGCCCCAAACCTTTAAACTCTATACGCCCGGGAACCCCAGTTTGGGTCTGTCGCCCAAAATTCTGCTTCTTACCTCCCATCTCTTAAAATTTAAAAGTGGGAAAAAAAGGGAAATGCTTCCAGGGCCGGGACAATGGGTAGTCGAGGGTAGGCGACTGCTTTATGGCGCCACTTAAATTTCCGGGGAAAAAAGGGGGGCACAAGGAGGATGGAGTGGGCTGAATTTCCATTGGGGGGGGGCACTTTATGCCTTGTTTAACTAGGGCACCTTACCTTGTTCCAGCCTTGCTTGCTTCACCCGGCTCCAAGTGCAATCGGTACATTGATTTAGTGTTTGCCTGTCACCCCCCTCCACCTCAATGGTGTCGCTGTACAAAGCCTGACCCACCCCACAACATAACCCACCATTGCAAACTCTCCTCATCACTTTTTTGCCCGCTTCTGCAAGAAGCAGCGGATGTCTTCCCCACCTCTTTGCTGCCCACTGTCCTCATTATTTTGTCCTCACTGTATAGTGGCGCAGAGGCCACAGCACATAGTACTTCTTTGGCTGTGGGAAGCGAACAGGACAGAGGTGGGTTGAGGACAGGTGAGAGCCCCTCACCTGCTCCCGGGCCATGCCAACTTGGGGTTGTGTGTGACAAACCCACCGACTCTTGGCTGTGGTTGTCAGATGTCATCTGGGAGAAAGTGTATGACCTAGTGTGGGGTCAACACATGGCCGGTAGATGACACGGGATGCTGTAGCCTCGCAGGGTGACTCCTGCTGTGACGTTCCCTTACTGTGCTGTGATCTGTGGCGGCTCCAGGTACCTACTATTGTGTTCTTTGACGCTATGGTAGTATCTTAGCCATCAGCATGTTTTTTTCCACGTGGCGCTGCCATGACTTTATCAGGCTGCGTTCCTGCATCAGTTAATTGGTCAGTTTTGCCCCCGTAAGTGCCCAGGGAAATTTTAGTGAAGTTTATTTAAGAGTGGCGGCTGTCATGTGCTTTTCATACTAAAACACAGCACTGTATGAAGACCAAACCATGCTCCCTATGCATATTTAAGCATGGCACAACGTTCTACAACACCCTACAGCCTCTCTGCAGCCTGGAAATAGCTGTTTTTTAACGCGATTCATCACGAATTAATTCAGGAGGAAAATAATTTTTTCGGAAAATTCGGCGAAGTCGGCGAATCGAATTTTTGAGAAATTCGCCCATCTCTAGCAACTAACTTCACCAAAATTGTGCCAAATTTGTTAGAGCATTGCTGCAAATGCTAAACCACACTCCTTTCCATTAAGGTATATCCCTTTTACCGAAGCGCAGAACTGTCTAAACAATGAATGCGATGTAAAGCATGTAAGCCATTATTTTTAGCCAAAATTGGGCCAGTATTCTGGTGCAACTGCCTTGATAAATGTCACCCATAGTGTTTGGTTCATACCTTCCTATAAGAGCCTGGCAAGTGTTCGTTGCTGATACAGTTGTAGGACCAATACCACCATAGAAAATGGCAATTTCCTTAATTACGTCTGTGCCATCATTAAACTGTACTTGCATTCCAGCATTGACAATGGCAAAAGCATTTTCTTCTCTCTGGGCTTGTCTGAATGCTGACACAAATTGTTCCTAGGTAAAAATACAAAGTTGTCAATTTAAAGACCAAAAAAGCATCAGGTGCACAAATGAAAATGTAAATGAATGTCATAAAAAGGCTGATATACTGTATTACTGTTTGCAAAAGAGGCACTGACATGGGTACTAGTGTTGCCTCTGGTTTGCAAAGAAAATGGCATAAAGAGCTTATTCTAGTAGTTAAAAAAGTTAGCATAATTACATCAAAAGCCACAAATGTGTGGTCTAGAGATGTCCGTCATCCATAGCCACAAAACTTCCACTTCACCCATTCCGACTACCATACAAGCTGTAAAGAATTAATGCCTGTACTGTGCAAGGATTTCTCATTAAAATATGAATACTGCATTTACTTGACAGTGTAGTTTTCCCAGCAGTCTCATACATATTTGACTTACCTGATATTACTTAACCATTCTGTAGCTGTGACATTGCTTGAGGTGTAGATTCATAGGGCGACATGCATGATTTCTGGCGCACAGACGCCAATTTTATTGCGCACATTAATAGCATAGAATGCGCCTTAATCTATTAACCTGTTCTAGGTGCGCCTGCTCCTACATCGAGCACACAGGGTTGCGCCAGTTTTTGGGCTGAAAGGACACCAGATAACTGGCGCAGCCCCGTACATACATGTCGCCCCTAATATGCGTGGCTATACAAAAGCATGCGTATATGGTCAAGTGTGCCCACATTAAAAGAAAAAACAGAAAAGAACCCAAAAACATGGCTATATAAAAAACAAAACGGACATGTGGGCATCCAAGACAATGACCCAAAACACACAGCCACAACCACTAAAGAGTGATTCCGTAAGAAGCATTTTAGGGTCCTTAGCCAGTCTCCAGACTTGAACCCAATCAAAAATCTTTGGAGAGAGCTGAAACTCAATGTAGCCCAGTGACAGCCATGAAACCTGAAAGGTCTTGAGATCTGTATGGAGGAGTGGGCCAAAATCCCTGCTGAAGTGTGTGCAAACTTGGTCAAGAACTATAGGAAACATCTGACATTTGTAATTGCAAACAAAGGTTTCTGTACCAAAAATTAAGTTCTGTTTTTCTATTGTATCAAATACTTATTTCAAGCAATAAAGTGAAAATTAATTATTTAAAAATCATACAATGTGATTTTCTGGATTTTTGTTTTAGATTCTGCCTCTCACAGTTGAAGTGTACCTACGATAAAAATTACAGATCTCTCCATTCTTTGTAGCTGGGAAAACTTGCAAAATCACCAGTGTATCAAATACTTATTATCCCCACTGTATGTAGGCACCTTTGGTTATGTATACATGCATAGCAAGTTCAGGAGTATTCCTCCTTACTCTAAGAACGTATCTTTGTATCAGCGCATGTGCTGACTCTTTGGGATAGCAAAAACTGATGCATGCATACACCTGCATACATATGCATACATCTGGACGCTAGTATTCTTTATATTTTCTTTAATATAACGTGAGTCTAGCATTACCGCTAGACGAAACCCACTTGGGTTATGGATAGATTTATAGGGATGCTTTAGTTTTTTCTTTATATATTTTTCTTTTGGATAGGGTCTTTGTTATAGGGATTGCTAGGTATAGTTTGTGGAGTTGCCCTTTTTAGGGCAGGTACTACGTGAGGGGAGAGCTATAAACAGTAATAAGGATAAGATTGGCTTGATATTAACAATTACATGTGATTTTCTTCAAGAAGAATATGAAGGGCCCGGACAAGATATAAATATAAATATTCCTGGCAATATTATTATAAATTACATTAGGGTTTTTCGAGTTGACACAGAGACTCTTTATTCCTTCATTGGTTGCTTTTTGGCATTAACATCATTTATTTTGTTTATTGAGATCTTTATTAAGATATTTTAGTGTGCCCGTCGCTGTCGGCTGTGCTCGGGATTCTGCTATATGCGCTCCCTAAGGAGTCGCATATAGCAAGAAGTGTCCCTGTCGGTGCACGGGCCGTCGCAGTGCCCGAGCGCCGACAGTGACTCGAGTATAAGCCGAGGGGGGATTTTTCAGCACATTTTTTGTGCTGAAAAACTTGGCTTATACTCGAGTATATGCGGTACTTTTTATTAATGTACTGCTGTAAGGTGTGAAATATTGGACATTTTTGCCCCTTACAGCAAATCTATCTCCACTTCGACTCCTCAAGCTCAGGCAGACCACATTGAGATAGGTCTGCCTGTCGGAGCAGTAATGCGCCTAGTTTTGCTGAACCACATTCATAGATGTGTCTAATATTACGAGTGTGTTGTGACACCCCTCCATAACGCCCCCAGAACACCCCTTCATGTTAGGCGCATTAGAAAGTCTTGAGTCTTTCGAACAATGCGCCTAACACATTAATTAGTTGCATTAGACATCATAGACTGCTCACTTAGGTGCATTGTACACCAGAAAAAGGGTGAAAAACCCTTTTATACACGTCGCCCTATGTCTTAGGGAGCTGTTAGCTATTTTTTGTGAGTTTATTTTGTTAGGCTTCCCTCTTGCTTACATAATTGAACTGTGACTTTTCTATTGTCGCTCAATCAAAACCTAATTATATTTGTATTTACAGATAGTTATTTAAAAACTATAATCAGCAAGAGGAAAAAAAAAGAGATGCACTAACCTTTCTAGAATATGGAATCAGAACAGACAGTAAAACTTCTCCAGGCTTTAGAGGAGATGAATCCCTGAAAAAGGCATCATTCAAGGGAATTGTCCTTGAACTTCCTATATGTAATAAGAGAAGGAAAACAAAAGGAAAGGGGAAAAAAACAAACTTCTGTAATAAACACTAAACAGACTTGAAAACGATATTACCCAGACTTGCATGTTTTGTCTTTATACAGATAATACATTTTAGATAGAGTTTTGTCAAACGGTCCCTTATTTTCCTGTTCCCCTAAACATATGCATGCTTAGTGTGCATGCTTTCTGAATAGCAAGAGAGGACAAAACCTGGGAATGGTAGCTCTCCCTGGGAGCACATAGTTTAGACAGCTAAAATCCAACTCTTCAAAAGTCGTGGGATTGACAAGCACCGTACTCCTCTATCTTCATCAATCCCATAACATTTGGATGCAGCAGCATGTTCCACCACTGCTCTTTATTTTCTGGCATTTTTTTCTTGCTGGTGGAAAAATTATGTGACCTCTGTGCATTTTTCCGAGCTTTTTTAGATGGCTTATTAGGGTATGCTCACAAGGCGTATTTTGAAGTGGAAATTTACGCTTCAAAATAAGCTTCCAAATCAGCTTCCAGAAACACATGATTAGAAGTGTATTTTGAATCTTATTTTGAAAAATCCTATCCCCACTGTATTCTATGAGGATTTTACGAGCGAAAAACGGCTCAAGAATTGACGTCACTTATTTTTACGGCTGTAATTGCAACCAAAAAATGGCTCGAAACTTACGCTTGTGAAATATGCTTCATGTGAACAACAAGGTCTATTTTACATTAGAATCAATGAAGAAAAATTTGAGGCTTGTCTGAGACTGATTTTGAGCCGTTTTTCAGCATGTCAAACAAGCTAACAAACGGCTCGAAAAATGCTGTGTGAACATACCCTTAATCATAAACATGTTTTTTCCCTATAGGATATTGGTAGACAACATTATTTAGTCCAAGGGCCACACTGTCATACCTCACTCAGGGGCTCTGGTAAATCTTAGAGGGGTATTCCCCGTCTGAGACCTTTATGGCAGTTTAATTGTAAATACCCAAAATGGCTGAGAGATCTTGTTTCCACTTAAGGGACTGCCAGAGATCAGAATGAGGGGTCCTCTGCTCAGTGCTTCAGAAAGAGGATATGAGGCACCTATTTTTCATTGTAGTTTGGGGGTTTTAGAAGAAGCTGTTTCACAACTAAACAGTGGGGAAAAAGTGTTTAGTCAGCCACCAATTGTGCAAGTTCTCCCACTTAAAAAGATGAGAGAGGCCTGTAATTGACATCATAGGTAGACCTCAACTATGAGAGACAAAATGAGAAAACCAATCCAGAAAATCACATTGTCTGATTTGGAAAGTATTTATTTGTAAATTATGGTGGAAAATAAGTATTTGGTCAATAACAAAAGTTCATCTCAATACTTTGGTATATATCCTTTGTTGGCAATGACAGAGGTCAAACGTTTTATGTAAGTCTTCACAAGGTTGTCACAAACTGTTGCTGGTATGTTGACCCCTCCCTCCATGCAGATCTCCTCTAGAGCAGTGATGTTTTGGGGCTGTTGCTGGGCAACACGGACTTTCAACTCCTTCCAAAGGTTTTCTAGGAGGTTAAGATCTGGAGACTGGCTGGGCCACTCCAGGACCTTGAAATACTTCTTACGAAGCCACTCCTTCATTGCCCGAGCAGTGTGCTTGGAATTATTGTTATGCTGAAAGACCCAGCCATGTTTCATCTTCAATGCCCTTGCTGATGAAAGGAGGTTTGCTCTCAAAATCTCACGATACATGGCCCCATTCATTCTTTCATGTACATGGATCAGTCGCCTTGGTCCCTTTGCAGAGAAACAGACCCAAAGCATGATGTTGCCACCCCCATGCTTCACAGTAGGTACGGTGTTCTTTGGATGCAACTCAGCATTCTTTGTCCTCCAAACACGATGAGTTATGTTTCTACCAAACAGTTCTACTTTGGTTTCATCTGACCATATGACATTCTCCCAATATTATTCTGGATCATCCAAATGCTCTCTAGCAAACTTCAGATGGGCACAGACATGTGCTGGCTTAAGCAGGGGGACACATCTGGCACTGCAGGATCTGAGTCTCTGGCAGCGTAGTGTGTTACTGATGGTAGCCTTTGTTACATTAGTCCCAGCTCTCTGCAGGTCATTCAAGTCCCCCCGTGTTGTTCTGGGATTTTTTCTCAACGTTCTTGTGACCATTTTCACCTCACAGGGTGAGATCTAGTATGGAGCCCCAGATCGAGGGAGATTATCAGTGGTCTTGTATGTCTTTCATTTTCTAATTATTGCTCCCACAGTTGATTTCTTCACACCAAGCTGCTTGCCTATTGCAGAATCACTGTTCACAGCCTGGTGCAGGGCTACAATTTTGCTTCTGGTGTCCTTCGACAGCTCTTTGGTCTTCACCATAGTGGAGTTTGGAGTGTGACTGTTTGAAGTTGTGGACAGGTGTCTGTTATACTGATAACAAGTTCAAACAGGTGCCATTACTAAAGGTAATGAGTGGAGGACAGAGGAGCCTCTTAAAGAAATATTTACAGGTCTGTGAGAGCCAGAAATCTTGCTTGCTTGTAGGTGACCAAATACCTATTTTCCACCATAATTTGCAAATAAATTCTTTCCAAATCAGACAATGTGATTTTCGGATTTGTTTTCTTATTTTGTCTCTCATAGTTGAGGTCTACCTATGATGTCAGTTATAGGCCTCTCTCATCTTTTTAAGTTGGAGAACTTGCACGATTGGTGGCTGACTAAATACTTTTTTCCCCACTGTAACTAAAGACAACCAAATCTATCAGACATTTTTATGGTAGATCTTGTGGCTTTGTCATGATTGCGTCAGAAATAAACACTTTTTTCAGGAAGAAATCTAGAGATAACAAATACTTTTATTATAAAAATATATTTTACTGGATTGCTCATTTAGGTTGTTTAAAATAGTCACATAGTGCCACTCATACAGTGCCCACCATAACAGTGCGTGCCCTACAGTGCCCACCACAGTCAGACATACTGTAACATCAGTTGAATGCAGCTTTTAAAAGATTAATATTGCTTTCTGAAGTCTGAGGACAGAGACAAAGACTGTTTGTGCCCTTTGGGCTACACATGGAGTGCTGGAGACTGCAGGTGGCTTCTGGTGCAAAGTGCTATACCCTGTGCTATACGAAAACACCTAAAAAAAGCAACCTCTAGAAAATGCTTCATTTTTAAAAAAGATGGGATAGACCACTACCTACGAGAACAAAGAGCATAGAGATGACATTTTATTAACAGTCAATACCACAGTTACCTTTAGATGCCAAGTTCAGCATGGCACCACCTGCAGCAAGAACAGGATTTAGGTCGCTTGTTGCACCTTTGCTGATGACGTGTCCTCCTAGACACTAAAGATATTGAATTTAGTCAGTTACATGTGACTTGCATGTTACCATTATTTCCAAGATCTTCTTGTTTGCATGCAAATAAAAATCTAAGACTCATATTCAGCTTTATTTCTGTACGATTATGTCATTTTTTGCAAAAGAAAAGTTTCATCCAATCCTTGGCATCTTCCTTTCACACCCTTAAATCTAGCTAAAATATTCTAGCTGCCTGCAACTACCATTGAGATCAATTAAATGCACATGGATGTTTTATTGAGTTCAATGGGAATATAACAATTTGTTTTCAATTATTTTATAAACTCTCCCTTGTGATGGTTTTGTAGAGAGGAATAGGTGACTTGACACATCATTTTTTGATTGAGTATTAACACTTATTAAAGGTATGTCATGAAACTAATCAGTTTTTCCAATATAATTTTATTACTAAAATTTAAAAATGCAATAGTGACTACTATGATAACAATTCCAATGTACATACCGCCATGCTTCTGATTTGCTCTCCAGCCAATGTGCTTAGCTGTTGTATCAAAGTTTGAAAAATCTTTGTTTTATATTGTGGTAGCTTACACACATTGTCTTGTAAGATGTGTTTAACTTGAGACAACCTAACTGCTCCTCCAATAATGAGTCCTGCAAAGAATATATATTTTATTACTTTTTAGATGGATCCCATCACAGCATTTTTTCAAAATCATTAGTTTACAAAAAAAGTTAAAATTAGTAAGAATGATAATAGTAAATATATATTGTGTCTAGATACAGTGCTTATATACTTGCTGTGGCACCTCCTAAAGTTCATGTGTTTATCAGAACATCCACCTAATGTGTTTAGTGCTGGTAAGAAGAAGCCGGTCACTAATTCTTATTGGCTGGCCTGCACATTAGCAGGAATCTCTGTACCACATGTGTACAAGAGGATCTAGCTGGTGGGACTGAGCTATTCAGACACGCTAGGTGGACACTTCCAGACTGAAAGTGAAAACTCCTTTAAAGGGGTGTGCTAACCATGCTATTTCATAGAGCCTGCTCTTCACAGCCAGATTCAGGCTCACACTTCCTGTTCAGGCTGTGATCAGCTCTGCCATTGCTAGGGGATCCTGTTAGAGGCACATGAATGCAGGAGGTTTGTAAACTGTATTGCAGAAGGCTACAGAGCTCTCAAAGGTTAAAGTTGGTCAGTAACATAGATAAACAAGCTTCTGTGCTGGAGATGACACCCAGCAGGAAGTGAACCCATTATGGCAGGGCAACTAGAGCAATGAGAGCAGAGAGAGGTAATCAGTAAACTTGAAGCTTGTGTACATAAATAGATTATATAATCTCTGTCTTTAACAAAGCAAAATCAGACCAGCAATGTATTTGGTAATAGTCTTTCTTTTTTTTACCTTTGCCTACATGTTTAAGGCTAATCATTGTGTTGAGAAAACCCCTTTAAGTAGAACAGTTAGGCTATGAACATATGGCTTATTGCGGCGTGTGTTTTGGAACCACGCGCTAAGAGCGTGTAATTCCAAAGCACGAGGGGGGGCGGTGGCCGGGTGCCGGCCCCATAGACATACATTGTCAGTGGAGTGTAATCAAGACGATGCGTAATCCATAGCTCTCTATGAGAGCTATGAATTACCGACATTGCGGTGCGCATTTCACCGTGTATAGATCGCAATACATGCCGAAATGCGCACTGAAATACGCGGCAATTTAAGCCATGTGTACATAACCTAAGAGACTGGTATCTCCTACAAATAGGAAGCTGTTAACAAATAGATTATTTAGGATATAATCAGTAAATTAAATGTATCTATTTGCGATAACTATCTTTAAGAACAGTTATAGTCATTTCTGAGATTACTAAAAAAAATAAATCTTTGACCATGGGCTGTGTCTTGTGTAATATTTACCTGAAAAGGGGATGACTGATGCTGTTTTTTAGAAAAAAAGATTACCGTGTGCCATCATCACAAACAATATCTTTAAGAACCCAACATTTAGGAAATTATGATTCCACAACCATTGACCGCAAAGATTGAGAATTGCAAACATGGTGAACATATTGCAATCCACTACTACAAAAAAAATATCCAAAATTATTATAATAAATATTTACCTCGATCATTAGATTCAACAACATATAAATCTGTGATTCTTAGTGGTGAGATGATAACAGGGTAAATAACACCCTCAAACTTCATCTGTAAACCTGGCAAAACAAACAAAAATATATTAGAGTACTTGGATTATTACTTGCTTAGAGGGCTTGTTTTAGAGACCACCTTGTTTAGGATTATGATCATTGTGGGTCCTATTCCTATCACTACTGACAAACCACTCACTTTGCCAGGGACAAGCCAAAGCTAGCCAAGCATTTCCCCTGCAGCAGCTCTTTAGTCTGGCTCATAGACAAGATTAGGGGACCACTCTCTATGACATTTGGGAATCTGGACAGGGTTTGTCCTCACAAATTGAAAAACAAAAGTTGTCACAGAAAATTGTGCTGCAGTGCAAATTTAAAATAGGGGGAAAATCTGTTGTTTAAAATACTAAAACATAATGAAAACGCTACAAATTTAGTTTTACCAGACCAACCTGTAGGATACAGATAACACGTCCTTTACACTGAACAGTGAATTCTATAAGAATGAAACCCCTGCAAAAATAGCGCAATTGCATTTTTCTCACATTCCACACCACATAGAATTTTTTTCGTGATTTTCTAGTATATTATATGGTATGGTATATGGTACAATTAAAAAGTATGCTTTGTTCCAGAAAAAACAAGCTCTTAAACCGCTATGTAGATTTAGGTTAAGGGGTGGACACGAAGTGAACAAAAAAATATGCTGTGATAATGAGGGGTTAAAATACCCCCTTCATATGCAATGCATATGTAATAAAAATACTAAGGAGACCAGCATTTTAAGCATAGGTCTTAATGAAAAGAGCACCAGAGTGAGATGTAACATGTTGTGAGAGTCCTATGCCACCTAATACATATAGCACGCATTTTAAACAGTCCATGTGCCAGAAACTGAAATCTAGCCATGAAATTTCAGCTTTATCGCATAATAGAAAAAGCAAGGAAACTTTGGGCACTGCTGGCTCTTAGGTGGACATGTATGATCAGCGTTTTTGCCGGTTTTCTGGCATATAATGCGCCTCTCTGTGCCGGCTCCGCTGTTGGACGCACCTCCCCTATGTGTTAGGCGTATTAGGCGAAAGCTTTGCCAATTTCTAATGTGCCTGTGGGCGTGCTGTGGGCGTTCTGGGGAGGGAGGCACCACATTCGAAAACACCGACGCATGTACGAATACGGGTCGACAAAGTGAGGCGGATTACAGCTCCGAAAGGCAGACCAATTTCAATGTAGTCTGTCTGTCGGAGGCATCAAAGTTTGCCCCGCATGAATGAGCGCACTTCGGCGCCGACATACATCAGGCGCAGTTTTCACGGAAAAAAAACGTGAAAACAGGCGTTTTGACGCGCCGATCTTTATACATGTCCTCCTTAGGGTCTGTCTACATGTCAAGCATTTACAGTTAGTTTTTGATGCGGATTTGGATTTTCATAACCATCAAAAACAGACTGTAAAACCATCCCCATAGACTTCACTTCAAAATTTTAGTTTTAGTCATATTTCAAAACATATATCAAGTAAAAAAAAAAGTGTCCCAAACATTTCTATATTGGAGCCACCTCCAAAACCCCATGTAAATAAATGGGACTCATTTTCTGACTGAATCTGCTGGAAAAAAACAACCTAAAATCCACACAAAATACCTGTTAAAAACAGTGTCATTCAACACTGTTTTCAATAGTATAATCCGACAAAGATTTCTACTCTGCCCCGTGGACGTACCTGTAGATGAATCAAAGTTGTTTTCATTGAATGAGGTTACGTAATTCAGCACCATGTGGATTCCCTATAATTTTTTTTTGGACTACCAAACTTTTTTTTTTTCTTTTAGTTATGGTAAATATAATTGTTTTCTCCTTCCCACTTTGCTTACCTATATTGGTGTTACCAACTACAAGTGGAGCGTTGGGAAATTTGCTCTTCAGCTCAAGAAGTTCTTCAAGTGTGGAAGGTGAATACCATGTAATTCTTTCTCCATGAAAGATTTTCATTTTTTGGGGATTTTTGGACATCAGCTGGTTAGGATAAAATGCAAATGAACACAATTTTAATTAAACAAATATAGAATTTGTAGTTTTACTGCAACAGAGATTGTTTTAGGTATTTCTTACATTGTATAGTTCTGGCTATATCTTGCCACTACTGTATATAAATTATTACAGCTAGTATTGAACACTGTGGTAGGTGTATAAATCTCTGGACTGTGGCAGCTGTCTTCATTGTTTACCAAGCACAGCGCCATACACTTGGTAGAGGCTGTATCTGGTATTTCAACATAGTCCCATTCACCTGAACAGTCTTAAGCTGTATTACTAGGCACGGCCACAACAAAAGGTGCTGTGTTTGGTTAACAATGAAGAGTATGTGCTGTCGCCCCTTAAGTTAGCTGGTTACTGGTGGAATCGGGAGATGAACTGATTTTATAATAACAGACTATACTTAGGATAGTCCATCAGCTTTGTACCAGCAGAGAACCCCTGGCCAAGAGGAAAGAAATATGGATTTTTGTACTTACCATAAAATCCTTTTTGTGTCTGATTCATTGCGGGACACAGCACCTTGGGTATAGGCCCTCACCCTAGGAGGCTGACACTAGGTGGAAACCAAGTCTTGGCTCCACCCAGGTGGGCTGTATCCCTCCATCTGACGCTCTACTTGGTTGGTACAAAAGCTGTAGCAGAAGGGATAACCTACAGTCCTATTCCAGGTAGAGAACATCAAAATGAGAATAAGAATAAAACAAAAAAAGAATCAGACGAGAAAAGAATTGTGGTAAGTACAACCCTAGACTGGCAGGCTTCCTAGATTGCAGACTGGATCCAGCTCACAATGATAGCCTTAAAGGCCACAACACCTCTAAGTGGGCCCTCTAGAATAACAAAAAAGGAGTCAAAATGCCTGAATGGCTCAGTGTCAGTGAAGTAAATCTGATTGGCCCTAACAAAATCCAAACAATGCAGAGACTGCTCTCGAGGATGCGAGGGGCAAAATGAGGGCAGAATTAGGTCCTCATTAAGGCAGAATGAGGAAATCACCTTAGGGAGAAATGAAGGCATGGAATGTAGGACGACCTTGTCCTTATGAAGAACTAAAAAGGGGGATCTGCATGAGAGAGCTGCCAGTTCAGTTCAACTCGATGGATGGATGTAATGGCCACAGTAAAGGCCACCTCCCAGAAATTAAATGGAGGGAAATTTCCCCAACTGTTCACAAGGAGAGGCCTGCATGGAATTTAAAACAAGATTTAAGATTGGCCTACAAACAGGTGGGGTGGAGCGAGTGAACCCTTGCGAATAAGGTCTTGATCTGAGGATGGGAGGCCAAGGTGCACTGGAAAAGAACAGAGCAGAAATCTGACATGCAAGCCAGCTTCACGTCTCAAAGCAAGATAATGTAGTAGTGGAAAGACGTATTTAAAATCCAAAATTCATTTTATTTATCTTCTTTTAAAAATCCATAATACTTGAGCACACACACATAGAGGGTAAAAAACCGACTATGAAAAGTCACAGCAGACCCATAACTCTGACGCGTTTCGGGAGAGAACTCCCTTACTCATGGCACTGACCTCTCAAAGGAAGGAAGGCAAAGGCCCTGTTCCAGACCCGATTGAAGGGATGATAGTACTCGTGGGTTAGAAATGCAGGGCTCGCACCAGGCAAAAAAGGCTTTTCAGGTACAATAATAACGGGCAAACTGCAGCTTGCGGGCCCAAATTATTTTCCGAATCACAGAGTCTGAAAGACCACAAGATTTCAAGATTTGTCATCATTGACAATCTGCCCAAAGCATGCTTAGGCATCCAGAGAGATCCTGATGCTGTCCAGAGGGGCCTTCACAAGAGGGTTGTATAGGTAAGGCATGATGGCAATCCACCTACTGTGAAGAATCACCTTAAGCGCTGCCAGGACCTTGAATGAAGACATTTGGGGTAACATGTATAAATGGAACTGCGCCAGTATTCTCGCGTACTTTGCAGCTAAAAGCTGTTGTAGCCCTGTTCTATAGATGTATGAACAGTCCCACTCCAAACTTTGGCACAGTCGGCGCCTGCCCGAAGATGCACCAAAGATGTGGGAGCGTCACACCACATTCGTAGGATTAGAGACATTTATAAATGTGGGACACCAAAAGTAGGCGTATAACTGTCAGAATAGCCAGACCATATATACATACATACTGGCATGTTCTACACTGCTTTAAAGCTATTTAGAACCTGCCTGTCTGCACCAAAGTTCATACATGGCACCCTTGGCGTCGTAGCGAGGCCAAAAGGCAGAGCCACAAACTGGAAATGCTGTGAACCCACCGTGAAATGAAGGAGACACTGGTGGAACTGGGTGATAGGAATGTGAACGATAGCTGCTGTGATGTCTATGGCAAAAAGAAATTCATCCTGATCAAGAGCCACAATTACCGACTGGAGAGACTCCATGCGGAATAAGGGAAACAGCACATAACAGATGGGCTCCTTGAGATCCAAAATAGATCTGACTGAGCCACCTTTTTTGGGAACCGTAAAAAGGTTGGAATAAAATCCCAGAAAATGCTTTGATTAGGGAACCACTGTAATAGGCCAGAGTATACCTGCAGTCAAGACTATACCTGGGATTAAAGTGACCTAGGCTAATTTATACCTCAGGTATTTTTTGGCTTAGGCCAGTTTATACCTTGGAGTATAAATTAGCTAGGCCAATTCATACCCCTGAGACTACATAACCCCATCTATAACACTGAGTGATATACTCAAGAATTACTCAATTTTTCAACATTTTATTAGGGATTCAGCTTTATCTGGTAAGTTAAGTGAGAAAGCTAACTAACTTAAGTCCTAAAACTATAGACGAACCATAAACAGACTTACTCACCTTCAACAACAATCAACCCAGCAAAAATTAGTCTGTTCTTTTTGATAATCTAGAAGATGGCTCAAGATTTCTCAAGAAAATTTGATTCGCCAGTTCGCCGAATTTTCCAGCAAAAATTTGGTTCAACTCCAAATTAATTTGCGTTGAATTCGCGTTAAAAACAGAGCTAGTTTCCTGGTTCTTTACTGCACGAGAGCCTGTATGTGGTAAGGTAGAACATTGTCACAGTCAGATGACATAGCAGCGCTCTTAGCACACGCTTCACACATTCATCTTTTATTGGGGGCAGTCACAGGGGCAAAGCCTAGATCAAACTGACGCAAACCAATAACATGAAGGTGGGAACGCAGCCCCAGCCACAAGGTTAAAGTCAGCACCCAGCTGGACAAGCAACCTAGCTGCGGGATCAAGATCCTACTATAATAAATGAATTAAACTTATTATAATAAGACTCCAACAATATTCAGCAAGCACTCGATTACGAAAATAGAGTATAAGGCACAGTTAAACATAGTACATTTATCATTATCAAATAAAGACTACATTAACTAAATCAGAACACGATTTAGAAGTGAGGTCCATATCTGTCTGCAAGTAGCTTATAATTAGTGATGAGCGATTATGCGACCTATCGCAATCGCGGGGTCGATAGTCGATATCAGTCAATTAAGACAAACACATTTCCGTCATGGTTATATAATTATCGCCAACGATGACCATTAAATGAAGGGATTTGCACGATGTAATGTTGACGTGGGATTCCTCCTAAAATGGGTTTTTTTAATCACTTTTCGTTAGAATATATGTGATTGACAAAAATTGGCATTCTGAGAGATAAGCTACAAGCCTTCGCTTACATGCCCTTGGTTAACTTCAAAAGTCTATTATATAGCGGCCTGACAAGAGCTGGACAGGCTGGTCGGCATGCGAGAAGACTTTCTTATCTATGAAGTACTGAGGCTGGGGCAGATAGTTTTATAGGGCACGGGGTAGCTAATATGTTTTCTTTTGAATACAGAATAAACTAGTTGTAATGTGTTACGATTAGATACCTGCTTTATCTGATGACAGACAACATGGAATAAAGCTTTCAAGCTGCTGTGTTAGAATAGGTGTTCTCTTTGGTATAGTAATGAAGGGGCGCACAATTATAAGTTTGCTTATTTGCCAAGTGAACGCTATGTTCATACAGAGCAAGCAGCTTATGCAGCTCGTTCTCAGTGGTCTGTTGTGTGTCTCTCTCTCTCTTCAGCTCTGTGATTTTTGTTTACAAATTACACTTAGTGCATCTAAGGGCATATAAGGCTCTCTCCTGACAGTGGGCAGTCTGAGGCTTGTCTTGCTGTATTGATCAATCACGTTCTTGTATCCGTTTATTATCTGTCAACTAATTTTGTAGACGTGCTCCCCTTGGATTTCCTCACTCCTCACTCATCCCATCCCCCTCTTCACTGGCAGCTTCATGACTCAGCGTGTTTTGTTGACATTCTGTCCTGTACTATAGAGAGACCTACCGTCTAAATGGTCTCTTTGGCAAATACCCCTTAAATCTATGGGGGGAACAACTCACTTCAATTGTTAACACCAAACAGGGTCTGGAGAATCCCGCTGGAATTAACATCCACAACAGTTAAAATGGATATGTGGGCTACTTTCTTAGCGACACACACATAGGTTGGTTATATTATTTTTTTACTTAATGATTAAAAGTCACGATGAAAAAAAGTCAGGCTCAGACCATTCATTCTTCCCTGCTTGTATCACAGCATGAACCCTTAAACGCTGCATGACCCGTCCCAAATTAAAAATGTGCACAGAAGGCGAGTATGATTTGAACACATCATTCTTTACCTTGAAATCTGACATTGACTATACCTGTCCTGGAACGGGCTCAGCATGACCCTTAAAGCCTATTCTGACCCACAGATTAAGAAAAAGGCCAGGATAATAAGGAGTCTTTTAACTACCATTTTAGTTTTCACTGGACATTTGACCTATACCTGTCGCGGGCAGCAAGCTATACAGCATGACGCCTTAAACCGTGTACTGACCTCACAGATTTAAAAAGTGCCCTGAAAAAGGAGTCTTTGAACCACCATTTTAGTTGAAACTGACATTAGACTATCTCCCTGTCGCGGCGCCATCGCAGCATGAGGCCCCAAACCTAGCCATGACCCGAGTAGATTAAAAAAGTCGGCAAAGGAAAAAAGAGTCTTTGAACCACCCATCTTTAGTCGAACCTGGACATTGACATTTGTGGGCCTTGTATGACTCGGATGGACCAGCATGGAGGTAAGACTGCTGGGATGCATGTTGCTGCATTAACCACTGAAGAACGAGTATTGGCGATGCTGTTCGTTACCGAGCATTGCACTAGGCGCCCTATACCCAGCAGAAAAAAATGGAGCGATGAAGGAGGTCCTGACGGCTCCTAGCAACCGCATCTGTGCTGGCATCGCTGTTGTCGCCAGCACTGGTGAAGGGAGGCGGTACCTTCTCTCGTCACCTCTAACTTGCTACCCTCCATGTCCTACGCCCCACTGCTTTGTCTCGCTGTACCACCTGCATTTCGGCGTCGCATGTTCTGAAGATAAAATTTAAGAGAGTAATGGAGAGTTTTTGAAAAGTCTCATTATTAAAAGAATACGGGCAAATATTCACAGCTATTCTAGATTCCCTCTAATTTCCTACAGGCCACTCCTAGGAATAGAAACTGAACAGGTTTCTAGCGAAAATACCTGTGAAATGCCAATCTGGTGAAGAACCGTAAGACAAATAACAAGTGTACCTTTTCCTTCCGCTCCCAGGGATTTTACAACTGTCGGACAGTAGGGACTAGGAAATTGATAGTTTCGAACAAGACTATCATAGGCAAGTGCGGCGTCAAACAGAGACGAGGCGCAATAAAACTATGCAAAAGTATACATGACTGGGATGATGAAAATGATTTGCGTTTTTTTAGCATGCAATGACAACGAAAGACCAGTTGCTCAGAAGCAAAATTTTGCATATCAGTAATTGTCGTATAAAACGTGGCTATTTGAAAAATAACTAGGGCCGCACCGACGTGGCTAATACAGCTATTAAAAAATTATAACGGATAACAAACGGACTGGTTTTATGCACCAATGAAATACACCTTAACATAACTATAAAAAAAAATTTCTGTATTCTAAGATTTAAGTAGCACTCACTAATGGTGGCTTCTAAGAACACACAACTTTGGGGGGTCCGCTACAAAGTAAAAAAAAAACTTCACGCTAATTGAAAGTATATGACGGATAATAAAAGGTGGTTTTTGCACGGCTGAGACATCAGCACCTGTCATTACTAGCAAATTTCTGTATGGTAATATAAAGTAGCTAGAGAATGGGATCTTTGAACAAAGACTGCGCTGAGCCCAAAGTGAAAAACAACGAATTAAATTGTGTACTTGTTAATAATAGGTGTTTTTCGCACCTATGAAATAGCACTGCAATTTACGTAGCAAATTTCTGGGTATTGGTAATTAATCAGCGTACACAGATCGGGAGTCTTGTTACAAAGTGGCCTGCGCCAAAGTGAACTAAACCTGACATTAAATTGTGAACCAGGATAATAAAACGTGGTTTTTGCAGCCTATACAATACAGCCTGGCGGCTGACTTACAAAATATTCAGTATTCAAATTAAGTACAAGCCGTGGCTCTATAACAAACTGGGCTGCACAAAGTAAAAAAAACATCTATTTGAAATGTAATACGGATAATAAAAAGAGTTTTTTGCACCTATGAAATACACCTGGCAATTAACCTAGCAAATTTCTAGTATGGTAATAAATCCTCTACAAGATGGGTCTTTTAAACAAAAATGGCCTGCGGGCAAGTGACATCAAAACCTAATTAAACTGTTGTATGCGGATAATAAAACGATGGTTTTTTGGGCAGCCTATAAATACACCGTGCGAGTGACTGACATAATTTCTGTATTCAAATAAGTACAAGGTTGGCTCTGACTGAACAAAACTAGGGGCTGCACCAAAGTTAACAAAAAAACTAATTTAAATTGTGTACAGATAATAAAAGGTGAGTTTGGCACCTATTCAAATACAGCCCTGCAGTTACTAGAAAAGATCTGTATCCTAATAAAAGTACAGGCTGCACAAAATACAAGGTCTAATATTTCTGACCCCACAAACTGGCCGAAAAAACTGTTTATAAAAAAACTACCCCATTTCATCAGGGAGTCAAAACAGAGTCAGGGGCTGGTCACAATATCCAGCTCTCGCTTTCAAAAGCCTGCCGTGCCGTGCACGAGGCCTGTTCTGTCTGTGTTCGCGGACCTCCACCTACCTAAGCAACTAAAAACCTGAAAATCTCTATCTACCTAATTCTAATGTTCAGGCAAAGCAGAAGGCATAGGCTGTCCTGTGATGAACCAAAGAGAAACAGTTTCGGCTGAGCTGTATTGAAGAGAGACGTGCCGAGGGCAACTACGTCCTGCTCTTATGATCAGCAGCATGACATTACACTGATGCTAGAGGTGCTGGGAAGAGGCAGTTTCTTACTGTAAAAATTGAGGTCATGTGATTTTTCAGCCCAATCATTCAACCCATACCGCAACACATCCTCATGTGCAAGACGTCCGCACAAACAGCTCACAGCCTGGCATCTATTCTCTAAGCTGATTTGTCTGGCCTATGGTTCAAAATCGAGCAGGAAACGCGCAAAAATGGACACGATAATAATAATTACTTATGAGTCGACATATTGTTAACCTAAATTATCGTCGTAACTCGAAAAAAATCTGATCAACATAAAACCAGTGCGGCCGGATTCCAACTATTTGTCGATAATAATCCGGCTAGCAAACCACTACTTATAATGCGATTATGGTTGTATGGGTGAAAAAAGAGTGTTTGAAATGCTTGGTTTACAATGTCGCAGACCATGTTGCCCCACAATAAATATGGGGTAGTGTATCATAAAACAGTGGATGAACACTTGGCCATCACTCTAGGCCAAAACATCTATATACAGCGATAAGTGCCTGTGTGTGCCAAAGTGCTAGGAAGTGACGATATGTGTGACAGAGAATTTGGGGGGGTTAACAATTTATGGGATCTGAAGGACTTTACTAAATAAGATGAGGTTTCAGGAGTGCACTTAAAACTATGGAGGGTTGTTGAGGTGTGCCTGAACACATGGGTTACACAGAACGGTCAAAAGTAGGGTTCCTGGAGAAGGGCACATGTCGCAGCGAAGTAAGTGGGATGTCATTAACTCGGGTCACCCCGCGAGTTCAAGAGCTTCCTTCGACGGTGTCAATCTAGCGTCGGCAGTCGGGTTAGACCACCCCAAAGCCAATGGTTTTGCGAAGGTTGACTAAGATCATCCACTTCTCCCAAGATGACATCTGACAATCGCAGGCATAAGAGTCGGTGCATGTCTTTCAGTAAAATATTCTCAAAAATAGGAATTCTACTAAGCATGATCAACAGAGTGACTTTTTAATAGCTTATTTTTTGCTATCTTTGCTCATAGGTAATACTTAAACTCTATCAATTCTCAAATCTATCAAAGCACTAAAACGTAAGCTTTTATTATGTACAATCAGCTTTTAAACGCATCTATACACACATTTTTAAAAACGCTGATTTCTAAAACTCTGCCATCAATTTGTCTCATGAACTTTATCTTCCCTGTTCTAATTCTGAAAGGAATAACGTCCTTTTCTATTTTACCGGAAATCTGGTGTATACGACCATCTATCTATATGCAGGGCGGATGTGAAACCCTAGATATACAACTGATTTGCTAACGTGGCAAAAACAATTCAAAACATCTTACTTTGGGGCTGATCATGACACGTAGCCCCTGGATCCAGTCACCCTAGATCTGATTTGCATGAAGCTATATAAGGTTTCCGGCTTAGTGAATTCCTCTGCAGCGGGTAACCACAAAAAAGAAGTAGAAAATCCACATTAAAATTGTAATACCTTGACCTCCTACCAACATGTTTCCACGCAGCAAAACTGGCTTATCAAGGGATAGAGATCCGGCTCCCCTCTACTTGTTGTATCTAAGCTCACTTCCTTTTATATGTGTCTTAGGTACAACAACCCTTTACTTCGAGAGGTGCCGGCACCAATTAGCTCTAGCCACTCAGAGATATCAACAATACTGATTCCTCTGCCTTTCAAAATACACCGCCCTTTCTCTTCCTCCTCATCGCATGTTAATACTATTGTACTAAGCCCACTTAGCTCTTTTACGCCAGCTATTTCTGTACAGCGCTCATTTTGCCCATCTTCCATAAACGGCTTCTGCCCTATCTTAACATGCACCCACCGCATGCCCAGCGCTCTGCGGTCAATGGGGCATGTTCCCTTCCTAGCCCTACTGAGACGCGACGAGACTTTCCGCGCAGCTTCCTCTATTACTCGCGTCTGGCTCATGCTCTCGAGAAACGATGCAACTATTACTATCTCACGCCATATGAGTCGAAGGGTACAGTGGGGGCAATGGGGTCAATCTGGGAACCCAGTGAAAGGGAATTGGCCAAGAGGAGGAGGGCAGAGAGTAACGAGGTAATCTGTTTGGCAACAGAGTTAAGGCTTTGATTGAAGGGCTAGTGGGGAGGTTCCACATGAAGAAGGGATGTTGTCAATAAGGTCTACGCGTTGAGATCAAGGGCAATGACAAGCATTTTTAACTTTCAAATGAAGAAATGAGGGCAGTTTTGGGGAGAATATTTTTGGCAGTGTGGATGGGCAAGTGGTTAATGGGTTTTAGGGATGATGTGGTTTAGAAAGTCCAAATTGGAGTCAACAGTTTATTGCTACTACCCAAGTAATCGGACTTGTGAGTCAGTGAGAGAGTGCAGTCAATTGGTAATGGATACTGAGTAGTATCTTATTTGGTGTTATCCGTCACCTATCCTCTCCCACATCTACTACGGACCGGGGGTTCATCAGCAGCTCCACATTACCATCTTGCCACAGCTGCGTGGGAGTGTTGGATTGTAAGGCAGTATTCCATGCTCACATGCAAGCAGTGGCAACTGAGACTGGAGTTGGTTGTAGTCTGTTGAAATGAGTGTTTTTTTTACTCAGGTGACTGAGGATCATCAGAAATACTATACTACTATCTAAACTGTGTACTATACAGACCATTGTACCATAAACCAATAGTACAGCGTATACATCACCACTTATATGAGGATCAAATAACTGCGCATAACCATGACCAGCCCATCATAGTGAATATCCAGTGTAGCATAAAGTTTCTTACAGGTCATGTAGTAATTACATTGAGCGTAGCATTTAGTGACGCACCCGTGTGACCTGTTTTTTTCATATCAGTCATTCACTTCGCCTTTTCTTCTCCATCCATCCCAGTATCTTCCATCCCGGCAATGACTCGTCCTGCAGAAATTTTATGACACGAACATCTTAAACTTGGTCATTTTCCAGGGGCACATACTACCCGCGTGTGCCGTATTCTATACAAAATCCCTCATCTCCCATCATGCGACCCTAAATAGTAATAATGAACCCCGTAATAATTATGTCTCAAATAGTAATAAGGCATCCTAGTCAGTAAACAGTGCCCCCTCGACTGCTATAAAGGGCTCCTGTTTGTGCACACCGTCCAGATTGTATGCACTTGTAATCCTATAAAGTAGGTAAAACCACCCAATATGCTAGTGTAGACACTACACCACAAATTATTGTAGGCAAATAGGTAGAACCCCAGATTAAGAGCATGGGCCCCGCTGATTAATGAGATTGCCATACCCCTTACAATGGATAGGTAAACTAGGCACAACAGTCAGGTAGGTATATGGCCCCCATATATCCTGCCGACCACAGTTAATTAGGTACATAGGACCCTCATTAGGTAGGCATATCGGATAGGAGCCTTCACGCCCACCATTAAGATCGGTCAGTATATTAATAGGTCTCCTCATTGGATGTCTGTAAATACATTATGACCCCTCCAAATTGGTAAGTAAACTCCTATAGCCCCTTATTGGATTAGACTTGCACAGTGATAAATAGGACCAAAATGTTAGAGTTGGCAGGTAAGTAATGAAAGCCCCATCCCAGTAAGGTAGGCTATACCTATCATCCACCCATCTTTTGGTAGGGTAAATATGTAGGTCAGCCCCCATTAGGTAGGCTAACTAGATATATAGGCCCTCTGTTAGGAAAGTAGTTACCATATACGGTATTCTGGATTAGGTAGATATCGATTTACAGGCCTCCCTGTTAGTTATAATATATAGCCCCCAATCAGGTAAGACATGCATTATTGATTCCTGTTAGGTAATATAGCCAGCCTCATCTATTGTATATATCCCCATATAGGTATATAACACTCGCGTTAGGGTAAGGGTATAATAGCCCTCTATTAAGTATAGAGGAACTACTGTTAGGCTAATGGTATAATAACGCCCTATTAAGTATATAAGGGCCTGCTGTTAGGTAGTATATCACCCCCTATAGTATATAGGCTTGCGATTTAGGTAGGTAGTATACGCTCCCTATTAAGTATAACTAGGTCACTGCTGTTAAGTAGGGTATGAAAAATAGCTAGGCACCCTCCTAGATTGAGTAATAGCGGCTCCTATAAAGGTATATATAGCCGCCCAGCTACAACTTCCTAAAATTAGGTAACCAGGTATGCAGTCCTATATATAGTATATGAGAATATATAGTGACTAATTATTATATGAATATAAAAATGATATAATAGTATATATATTATCCAAAATATGTAGTAGATATACTATTATAGTCATCATCTATTTAATACATACACACTCCGTCCTGTGTATACACTTTCCCTCCCTAATATGAGTGTAAAGTAAAATCCACCCCACTAACTTACTTTTTAAGGCTAAGTTAAAGTAAGAAAAAAATCACTTACCTGTCCCGGGCTAGTCCCCTGTTGCGGGCGACATGATGCGCTTGACGTCATCTTAGAAGCTCCGAGCGTAAGAATGATGTCGCCCTATCATGTCGCCAGTGTACTGTCTTCATACACAGATGCGGTCGGAAACTCTGTCAGGAGTAAACAGCGGTATCGGAGAGGGCCAGGGGGCCGTGGGGGGGGGGGGGGGGGGGGGGGGGGGGGGGGGGGGGGGTGGGGTATATGCTTTACTAGTACTTCCCCCCTCCCCCTTACCAGCCACCCCCTGTCCCAGCGTATTGCTCAACAGTAAGCTGGCTGGCAAGCCTGCAGCAGAGAACAGTAGTTACTCGAGATTGGGCTTTAGCCGCTGCCGGCACCACTATCACACAACACCACTGAATAGTGGCGTGGCGCCCACGCGTCTATACAGCAATGCGCGCGCACGCCATTACTGCTCACTTAAGGGAGGCAGGTGGCGCCTTGGCAGTGTAACTTCGGAATCTGATCAGATTCATGTGTGCGGACCACATGCGGTACATGTGTTTGATCAGACGACTACCGCGGGGGACTACAAAAGAACACTTCGGGGGCATGCAGGCATTTAGAAATTTTCGGCCAGGCACGGCCCCCGAATGATAAGCTCTATCAGACGCCCCTGGGGAAGTTAACGCGAATAATCACCAGCCGGCAGAGTGATGACTTCTGGGCTCTCCACCGTCTTGGACCCATCGCTATCCAGTCTCAGATTTAAGAATTGTGAGCATGTTTTCAGACCTGCGCATTTAAGATGGAGGACAAAACTCAGTACTATATAAGACATTCTATGTATGTCAGTTGGCCGCTGGTCTATCGGCGGACCAGTCGTCGCATACCTCTAACAGGTCTAGTAACCTGTTTCTTCACCCTCCTCCGCCCAGTGATTTAAGGTAACCATAGCACCTAAGCAGGGCAGCACCTGGAGGCAATGACCCGAATCCTGGCATTCTTCTGCTGACCTCCTCATCTACTATTCTATGCTGCTATTACCCATCCTACCACACCTGATGCCAGCACATATCTCCTTGCCCATCGTGCTCCTGTCAACCACCCACCATCTTTACCTAGGGTACTGGTATGACTTAACACCTCACAGCCTCCCTCAACTCTTCAGTGGGCCATTATATAGCCTTATGATGCTGCTCGCCCTACCAATTAACGGCTACTCAGGTCTCCTCATTCTGTCTGATGTCAACATTCCAGGCTATTCACCATTCACTACTCTGGCTTGATGTTAGTTAGTGTACTCCACCAACTCCTCATTATGTCTACCGCTAGCTCGGCCGCCGAACCGCCACTCTCAAAATTGTGACATTTCTCAGTCCCAGCTCTCTTGTGCTGGCGCGGCCTGATGCAGCTGCGCTGTTGCTTGCCGCCACCCAAACGTCCACAGCAGTGTAATTGTGCTTCAGTCTGTGGCCTACATCATCGCTGCTTAGCCACCTCCAGATATCCACAAGTCTTGCTAACCACCCTGGGGTTTACTAATGCTGTTTCCACCCTCTCTACTACTTCACTATTGATGTTGTCCAGCTCATGTTTGGTTTTGCCTCCTTCTTTAATCATGTCAGTCAAGGAATGAAAAGAGACACAACTACAATTGTGTCTCGGAGAAGGGCCTAGGTTCTAGTATGAAAGTTAATTCCTTATGTTTGTCATCAGGATTTGTCAGATGAGTAGAGTAGGCCTAAAAGCAGGAGTGGAATACAAACACAGAAGCACATGCTACAAAATATTCCATTTACTTATTATTTAGTTATCTTTTTTGCTTTAGCAATGATTGTAATTATTGACCACATTGAAAGGCAAACACTTAGAGGATCAAAGGATATGGAGCAAATGATTAGTGACGTCAATGCAAAATTACGCACTACTTGTTGGGGAGTTAGGCTTAGACATTGTTATCGTTCAAGCATTTAAAAAAATCACCACAATAATTGAAAAAATTAACTGCCACAGATAGCAATACCCCAAGAGACGGGAGTGGTGGATTTGAATGTATGTAGGGCTAAAGTACAAAAACACTGGTTTTAAAACCAGAATTCCCCACAAAAAAGGAAAAAATTTTCTTTAAAAAATTTAAATACCCCCACCGGGTTGAATTTTAGGAAAAATTTACGTAATTGTCAGAAAAACACAAACCCCCTTTTATTTCCAAATTTCCCCACCAAAACCAAGGATAAATTTAACCCTTTTATAAAAAATCCCCCCCCAAAAATGGGTTAAAACAGGCGTATATTGGGAAAAAAACACACCCCCTAATTTGCCTCAAATTTCCCCCCCAAAAACAATGGGCAAAATTTAACCCTGGGATAAAAATCCCTAAAGAGAAAACAGAGGGAATTCAGGCATTATTGGGTAAAAAAAAACCAAACCCTGTATTTTAACTCCAAATTTACCCCAAAACAAGAGGTAAAAAAACCCATTGGTATAAAACCCAAAAAAAACCGGATAAAACAGAATATAGGGGGTAAAAATACACACGCCCGTATTTTACTCCAAATTCCGCACAAACAAGGGGAAAAATAACCCCTTGGGGTAAAAGATACCCTCAGAGAGAACCAAGGATTTCATGCATGTATAGGGCAGAAATAACACCCCACCCTGGATTTTAGGGAAAAACCCCAAACTAAAAAAAAATAATAACGCTGGTTCAGGAACACTGTGTATAGACACACATTGTAAGGTCTTTCATCCCAGTCACTGAAATAAAGAGTTTGTTTTTTAAAGAGTGCAATATAGTGCTCAAAAAACCAGATGCTATTGACGGGAAACAAGTGAGAATGTGAGAATTTTTAAAATGGCGTCCGTATTTTAAAGGGGTGGAGTCACAGAAGCCCCGGTTGCTGATTGGCTTCATGTCTGCACTGTCATTGAGGGTGTTTTTTTCTTCCTCCCAGAGTTTCTGCCCAATGTCATGCATGTGCTCGCGGGGCCATTTTAAAAAAAAAAGACGATTTGTTCCAGAACCGAAGTTTTTCCGAAAAATTTTTAAACGAATTCCACTTCGTTGAATCAATTCGCCCATCTCTATTCAAATATAATAAAAATCATGTCTTGTGGCTTTTTCATGGGGTTTTTTTTGGATCACCTGATAAGCATTACGTGTCATATACCACAGATGCCCAGAAGCCCCAAAAAAAAAACACCCAAGAATTAAATGGAAGAGGACCAGGACATGCTGGGTGGTGATGTGAATTATTTTTTCCCTTTATTAGTGAAAGGACTTATTGCCAATGCAGTAACCCCAAAAAAAGCCCAAAAGTTGTCCAGTATTTGGGAAACCCCTTTAGATAAAGTTTTTTGTTTACAATATTTTAAACTTTAAAGGTAAACATAATAACATTAAAATGACATCTATTTTCTAGATAACATGAATTTTCTGTTTACTGCAGATTGAAGCTTGCGGATATGTCAACCCAAACCATGGAGTCCCAACATTTCTGTAGATG
>JAODAL010029964.1:0-50754 GCA_025379985.1 Phyllomedusa bahiana | reverse complement strand
GGTCACTTACGGGGCCCCAACCCCCCAAGATGTGGCGTGGGGTGTGGGGTGGGGCCCCCATGCGGTAGTGCCCCTATGCAGCTCTCTGTCCAGGGAACCTGGGGGTTCTGCCCCCATAGCCCAGGGGAAGCAGAGGACAGGGGCAGGAGGTTCCTTATGGAGTGGCAGATATCGAGGCACACCGCAGGTGGAAATTCAGGGCCCTCGCGGCTTTTACTGCCTCCTGATGCCGGTGCCCCCTCCAATGCGGCCATGGATATCGAGGGTAGCTCAGCAGCCACTACAGGACTGGATGGTGCGCCGTACCTGCAGTGTCCCGGGTCAGCGTTCCCCGCGTCTCCGGCCGACGTGTCCCGGCAGGCTCTGTCATTATAGCGCGGCAGGCTGCGTCTCCTCTCCAGCTCTCTGCTCGCTGGGATGAGTCAGCTTCCGCTCCCTCTCGGCGGAGCGGAGATGCTGAAGGCAGTGCAGGTGTCGTCGGCTGTGAACGCTGGCTCCGGCGCGGTTTCTCCGGCGGCACGGTAAGCCCTTTTGACTTCCTTTTAGGAGCAGTGAGGTGCCGACGCTGATGGTCGGGGACAGACCCCTGGGGGAGTGGGTTCCGGGAAGAAGGCGGGAAGGCGGCAGTTCTTCTACTAGATCCGTGAGCGGGGCAAAATAGTTGGCAATGGTCCAGTCGCCCGCAGCCTGGGTCTTGGGTATCCTGTAGGCTCTTTTAGAGCGTCTGCTGCTCATTTTGAAGGCTGTAAAAGCTGGTATTTAACGGTCCCTGACGGGCTCCACACACAGACGTCCTTCTCTTCACATGGCAAGCCACGCCCCACAACACTTCGCATTTTGACAAAACTTTGGTACATTTTTGTGGTGCATGGCCTCGCAGGGCAAGCCACACTCCATAGCTTTTATGAGGCCACAACTCTTAATTGAACAAGAAACAAAAGTGACTAAAAACTGTTTAAAACATTTAGGGTGGCATGTATGAACGGGGCTGCGCAAGAAATCTGGTGCATTTTCAACCTGACATCAGGCGCAGCCCCGTTCGCATTAGTGTAAGGTGTGGTGCACTAGAACCGTACAAAGCTATAGATTTATAACTTTGTTACTGCAATTCTAGGTGCATTACTGCTGGAGCAGGTAAACCACTTTCAAAGTGGTATACACGAGCCAGAAATGTCATCTTAGCGCTACAATGCGCCTGATTTATGACCTGCTGTAGACCGGGTTCATAAATCAGACAAAATTCTATTTGTATTTAATGTGCATAAAATTTTGCGTTTAAACGCCAAAATTTTCAACATTTCCCCCTTTAAATATTTTTTAATAAATACGTGTACGCTTGTACCCCAGTATTTTTGACATAAATTGGTAATAAATATGCCCCAATTGTTTTTCTTTGTGTGAAATATTTTTTTGATATGTGTTTTTTGGGTTTTAAGGTATTTCTTAAAAAATGCATGTGCATGGCAATTTAGGAATTTTGCGGCATTTTTCCCCTACAGAAAACCCTGGATATGTAAATGGTGTTGTCTTTTTATGGTCTTTAAATTAAACATTTGTTGGGGGAAAAAAAATCCCACAAAAACAACTTAAACGCTTTTCAAGTAAAAACGGGTTTTTTAAAACATATAATTAAAAAAGGGAAAAACGAAAAAAAAAAGCCTTATTAACACAATTTTTTTTAAAAACCCTTACTTTTTTAATATCTTACTTCACACGAAAAACACGTGGAACTAATCATACTGCTAGGGGAGTACCTAAATAAACCCCAAAATCAATGCCAAAATAATATTTCCCAATAAAATTATTATCCAATAAAATTATTAAACCCAAAAATTGTTTTTTTTTTATCCAACATAAATCTTGGGCAGAAATTTGGGGAAATACATGCTATGTTTGGATGGTGTTACCCCATTTCAATTGAGATAATGTGTCACCCTGCCTAAGCAGAACCCGAAGAGGATCTGCTTCAAATAAAAGGATATTTTTATTTTTTTAAAATTTTAAACCTGGGGTAGAAAATCTGCAATGTAGTTCTTAGGTGAAATACAGATGGATTTCCCCCCTTTAAAAGAACATGGTTTGGGGTCACGTTCTGTGAAAATTATTAAAACTTTCCCCATATTGTCCACATAATATGCAGTTGTGCCAAATAAAAAGTAGCCTAGATAAGCTTAAAAGGCATAAGGGCATGCAAGGGGTATTTATGCAGTAATATAACAAAAAAAGTTCAAAGTTATAAGCATATAAATTCTACACAAATTCCACTACATTTTCAAACTTTGGGGATAATATTAAAAACCCCCAATTAGGGTGACCGAATTATTCTAACGAAGTAGAAGAAAAAAATTTTTTCTAAACTAAGGGGAAATTTCCCCGGTGATTCGTGGTAAATAGAGATGGCCCCAATTTCTCAAAAAATTCGGGTTTCGGTCACTTCGCCGAATTTTCCGACAAAATTGTTTCGGTCCGAATTACTTCGGCACGAATCCGTTAAAAAACAGCTATTTCCGGGGCTGCCAGACCCCGCAGGGTGCTGTAGAACCCTTTTGTGCCATGTTTAAAATATGCAGAGGGAGTTTGGGGTTTGGCTTCTACAATGTTGTGTTTTAAGTTTTGGACCGCACATGACTGCCCCCCGCTCTTAAAATTTGCCTTCACTATAAAATTTCCCCCTGGGCACTTAAGAGGGCAAAACTGCCCAAAAAAAATAAAGGGGGGAATGTAGGCCTGATAAAGTCATGCTAGCGAAAGCTGGAAAAAAAAAGCTGGAGTAAAGGTGGAAAAATTTTAGTGATAGTGTTTTGGAGGGGTGCGGCGGCAGCCACAGCAGCATGAGGTCAGGCAGTGGCAAAAATTTGACTTTTCTGGAGGGGGGCCAAAAACAGTATTAGGCCGGGTTTTGGCAAAATTCACCAGTGTGGAGGTCATGGCAGAAAAGGCAGCATGAGGTCAGGCAGGGGCCCCACAATGACATTCTGGGGGAGGCAAACAGTTTTTGGGCCCACAGATTTGGCACAATCCCCACAGTGTGGAGGTCACCCCGGGCCAGCGTATGGGTCAGACTTTTGGAACAATGGCATTCTGGAGGTGGCAAAAAAAAAGTATTGGGCCACAGAGTGGACAACCCACACATTTGTGGAGGTCAGGGGCAGAAAGTATGAGGTCAGCAGTGGCAAAGGGCATTCTGGGGGGGGCCCAAAAACAGAAATTAGGCCACGGGAGTGGCAAATTTCACACAGTGTGGAGGTCACGGGGGGCAGCAGTATGAGGTCGGGCATTTGGCACAAGGGGACATTATGGAGGCCCGGAAAAAAAAAATTAAAGGGCACGGGGAGTGGGCCCCAATTTCACACAGTGGGAGGTCACGGCGGGCAGCAGTTTGAGGTCAGACAGTGGCAAAATTGGATTCGGGGAATTTGGCAAAACGTATTGGGCCCAACAGAGGGGGCAAATCACCAGTGTGGGGTCAGGGGGCGGGCAGAAAATGAGGGTCAGGAAAAAGGGGCCCAAAAATGACATTTGGGGCAAAGGAAAAAACCCGTTTTAAAGCCACAGAGTGGCACAATCCCCACAGTGTGGAGGTCAGGGCGGCAGCAGTATGGGGGTCAGGCAGTGGCACAATGACATTATGGAGGGGCAAAAACAGTATTAGGCCACAAAATTGGCACAATGATTACCTTTGTGGGGGGTCGGGGGCCCAGCAGCAGTATGAGGTCAGACAGGGGCCCACAATGACATTATAAAAGGGGCCCAAGGGACAGTATTGGGCCCACAGGGGGCCAATCACACAGTGTGGAGGTCCCCGGCGGGAGCTTTTATGGGGTTTCAGGACAGTGGCACAATGACATTTGGAGGCGGCGGGGACAGTTTTGGGCCCACAGAGTGGCAAAATTTACAACAGTGGGGTGGTCCGGCTGGCCCAGCGGAATGAGGTCGGGCCCGGGGCCACAATGACTTATGGAGGCGGCAAAACATTTATTAGCCACAGAGTGGCACAAGGGATACATTTTGGGGGTTTCAGGGCCCGGGCACAGTATGAGGTCGGGACAGTGGCACAATGACTTTAGGGAGGGGGAAAAAACGTATTAGGGCACAGATGGCCCCAATCACCCATTGGGGGTCACAGGGCAGCGGGTATGGGGTTTCGGGGCAGGGGGCACAATGAATTAGGGAGGGGGCAAAAAAATTTATTGGCCACAGAGGGGGCACAATGTTTCCCGTTGGAGGTCACGGCAGCAGCAGTATGAGGTCGGGACAGTGGCACAATGACATTATGGGGGGGAAAAAAAAGGTTTTTGGGCACAGAGTGGCACCAAAACACAGTGGAGGGTCCCCAGGGGGCGCAGAAATGAGGTCAGGCAGGGGCCCCAATAAACCAAATTCTGGAGCTGGAAAAAAAAAAGATTTAAAAAAAGAGGGGTTTAAAAATGACCCAGTGTGGGGGGGCCCAACGGCAGGGAAAACGCAGCAGCATAAAGGTCAGAAAAGGGGCCCACAATGCACAGTTGGAGGGCAGGGCAGCAGCCACGGCAGCAGTTGAGGTCAGACAGGGCAAAAATGAAAAATTTCCCTGGAGGGGGGGAAAAAAAAAAAGGGGATTTAGGCCACAGTGGGGGAGGGCACGGCACCCAGCCAGGGCACCCAGTTTGGGGTCAGACAGTGGCCCAAGGGACACATTTGTGGGGGGCCAACGACGGGAAAAGGTCACAGCAGCAGCATGGGGTTTCAGAGAGTGGCCCCCAATGGACATTTGCGGTGGAAAAATAGTATTGGGCCACAGGGGCGGCAAAATTGACGGAGACGGGGGTTCAGGGCCCCGGGCACCCGCATGGGTCAGGCGGGTGGCACAAGGGACCAGAGGTGGAGGTGAGGGACAGGAGCAACAGCATGGGGTCAGAGAGTGGCACAATAAACCATTTGGATTGGCAAAAAACATTTCCCGGGCCCCCAGGTGGCAAAATTTAAACACAGTGTGGATGTCACGGCAACACCCAACAGAAAGCGCAGCATGGCCCCAATAGAGTGGCAAAATTGACGAGTTTTGAGGTGGGGGGCCCTTTTCCCAGTCCCGGGAAAAGGGAGGTGGTGGAAAGTTGGAGAAACTATAGCGATTTTGGGGCCCATCAGGGGGGGTGGGGCTCAGAATAGGGGGATGAGGCGGTAGTTTAAACCCCAGATTAAACGCCTAAGGAAAATTGGGTTGTAGGAAAATCCGGGGCCGTTTCCACCCCTGTTTCATCTTGAAAAAGGCCCATCGTTCAAAAATTTCCCGTGGACAAGCGGGTTCCCCTTTGGGCCCCCCCCCCCCCCCCCCCGGGTAACGATGGCCCCCGCCGCACTGAACCCCGCTCTGATGCCACACTACGGGCCCGGGGCCCGGGAACAGTTTCTCCACGCAAACTCGGCAATTTGGGGGGCCCAACACATCCAGTTTGGCTGCCCAGTAGTCCACGGATTTTTCCAAAAAGGGGGTTGGGCAGAGTGCTGTCCAAGTAGGCCAAAAACCTTTTGGTTCAGGGAAAGCTCCTTTCCCTTGTTTGCTGCTGTGGTGATGCCCTCCTCCAGGGGGGGGAAGGAAGCTGCTCATTAGTGACTCCAAAATTTTTTTTTACTGTTTGAGGAGCGGGGTTACTGCTCCTACCCCCCCCCCTTCCCCCGCAGCCGCGGGAATTAGAAAGTGAGCGTGGGGGGACCCCCGGTCAGACCTGTCAGGGGGGGGGGGGGCCGCACATGGGGGCCAGGGGCCCAAAATGATTACGGAGGTTTTTTCCCTATAGATTTGATTTTGTTTCCCTTCATTAGGGGGGAAAAAGGCTCCCTTTTTGGCCGGTTCGGGGGGCCCAATAGGGTGGAGAGCCAAAAAGGTCATCCCTCTCCCGGTTTGCTGACTATTCGGCTGTCAATAAAAAAGGCAAATAAGCAGGGTGCGGGACTTCTGCAAAGGGGACTCCGAGGGGCCCCCTGCCTCCATTTCCCTGTTTACTCCCCAACGGGGTCCCTTGGGGGGTCTTCCCCGGGGTTTCCTCATCCCCTTTCCCCTCCCCCCAGCTGCTCCTGCTCCCCCTCTCTTGTCCCCCCTGGGTAAAAAATTCCACTATTTCCCCAAGCCAATGCTTCTGCCCCAATGTCCCCCTCCTCCTCCCCTCCTATTTCAGTCCCCCCCGGAAAATGGGGCCCAACGAGATGTGGGTCGCCACATCTCCAGCCCCCCTGCCCGGGACAGTTTTTTTTCAGCATCTTTTCCCGGGAAAAGAAGCAGGGGAAAAATGCGTTATTCACCCCGCGTAGTTTTGGCGCCCTGACAAAAAAACGTGGCTCTCAAAATGGCCTCAACAAACGGCGGGTGTAAAGGGCATGGGGCTGCCACTGGCTGACATCAAAGTTACACAGGGGAGTATTTTTGTCTCCCTGGATCATAAAAAAAATCGTTAAGGGCCTTTCTCTGTTCTTTACGTCGGCCCAACTTGTGCGGTGGAATTCCGGGGGGGGAAACCGCATATCAGAGCGTTTTTGGGGGAGGCCGTTTTGCCGCTAAACCCGGGGGAGGGGGGTTCTGGCTTTGAAACCGAATGGTTTAAAAGTGCATGCACAGTTTCCGGGCCCTTTTTTCGAAGGGTTTGAAGATCGGGGGAAAGGGACTTCAGGAACCTTTTTAAAAACCAGTTTGGGAACAGGGTGCGCCATGCGGGGGCGCGGACCACCCCCTCGGTGCAGCGCGGACCCCTTTTTCCCTCCCTTTGTCCGTCACCAGGGTTTCCCCGATTTGCAGTTGGCGCGGAAAAAGCCACAAATCGTTTTCCCTTTGCTGCAGGGAGCGGAGCAGTTCCCCCCTGTGTGACTTGGGTTCGCCGAGGCAAGCTAGGTGTAGAACTGCGTAAACACCGCGGTCCCCTTACACATGTTTTATGTGGAGTTTTTACTTGTGGAGGCTGAGAGGGTTTGGTGGGGGTTTGGAGGGGGGGGGGAGGCGGGAATTGGCGCAGGAGCCAGCTTTTTGAAACGTGGAGGGGGAAAGCGGCGTTTTCTGTCCAATTTGGGGGTTTGGGTTGGGCCGGGGCGGAAGCAATTCCCCGTGGGCCCGTAAAGGACATGTACGGGCCCCTGACCGTAGTTAAGCTCCAGAGGGTCCGCCCCTCGTTTTACCTTGGAAAAAAACCGATAAGCTCAAGGATGACCCACTTTTGTTTTTTTACAATTTAGGTGTGCTGGTACTGCCTTTTTGGAAAAGAAATTACGGCTTGGAACTCTCCATCTCGGCTGGGCACAAGCCTTTAGTTTCTTAATGGGCAGAGCCCCCCTTTTGGAAAGGGGGGGGACTGCATTTCCAACAATTTGGACGGGGAAGCACGGTCAGTTGTGCCCCTTTTGGGATGGTTGGACGCATATGTTGTCTCTTTCAATCGCCCCCTTGAACGACTGCGGGGCCCCGATGAGTAGCGAGGAGAAAGGGGGCATCTGGACCGGGGGAAAGGAGGATTTTAAAAAGGAAACAGCTCCCTTTCCCTTGCAGAGGTGGTGGAGTTTGGGACTGGTGAAATGGAAATGCGTGCCACTGGCCGTTTGCTGCTGCTGCGCGGGCAGGATGGCCCACCACTCTGAGCCACGTTTCCCCCAGGCCACGGGAAATGGGGGACGCTGCATTTTGTTGACGCGGGGGCCGTTTTTGCCAACTTTAAAGCTCCCGGGCCCACGTTTCATTTTTCCCCCCCCCCGGAAATTTACATTTACCCATATTCGGCTCTCCGGGGGGTCTTAGCAAAGAAGGGCCCCCACCGCGGGGTAGCGATTTTCCCCCCAAACGCTCCCCCAAGAGTGACTATGCCGGGCTGCCTCCCCTGAAGCCCCTGGCCGTTTCTGTCTTGGACCTGCAAAGCGGGTTTTCTCCCCCGTGGCGCTTGGCCCCCGACCCCCAAACTGTGCACCCTGCTAAACTCAGGCCACAAAACCCCAAATTGCGGGGCTGCCCCCGTGCTAGGCAAGCTGACCCCCCTTTCTCCTAAACGATGATAAACCCCTTGTTTCACCCCCCCAATTTTTTGCGGTCGGCTACTTCTTTCATCTTTTTGTGTTTATGTAAATACTTTCCTAAATCCCCGGGGTTTGGTAACCCGAGGCGGGCCCTCTCACCCCCAGGGACCTTCCATCCCATTCTCCACATCTTATATTTTGCCGCCAAAATGCAAAAAGCGGGGGTTATTGGCCCCTTTTTCGTTTCCCCGTAGCTGTGACTCCCCCTCCAAAAATTTGTTCCCCTCGTTTTTAAGTGGGCTGGCCCAGACCACAAAGTAGATCCGGGCTGGGGGAAAACCTGGATGGGACGGGAGGGGGCCCTTGGGACAGGTGGGGCCCGGGCTGCCCCGCCCCCGGGCCCTGAAAACAAAGTGTTTTTGTCTGAGGTTCCCAACGACTTTTGGGGCGGGGGTTGTCGATGTCATTGGGAGGAAAAAAGGATAAACCTAGTAAAACCAATCAAAAAACCCTTGGGTTGTTTGAACAACACAGGGGCCGTTTGGATGACAGGGCAGTTGTGGCCTCCCGGGAGTAAACCCCTGCTGCGACGCCCCCTTGCTGTGCTGCGACGGGCCCGTTTCAAAAAATTTTTTTCCCCTGCCACTCGCAGTTGCGAGATGCCACCTCCTGCGGGACTTTACTGTTTGTTCTAAAATGTACGGGACCCCCTTGTTTGATGAAGCTATTGTATTTTAAAAAATATACCCCCTTTTTTTGACCCCCAAAATTAAACCCCTTGTAAAAAGTTGGGAAAAACCCTTGGATTAAATTGCGCTCCACAAAAAGGCCAGGAAAAATTTCTTGTATGTGGGCGTTTACAAGCACTGTGTGTTTTACTAAAAGTAAAAGCACAAAACATTTTTAAATTTAAAATTTTGCTTGTTTAATTATGCTACAAAAAAAAATGTTTTTATTTCGGGTGTTGAAAAGACGGTTTATTTTTGTCAGCACGCAGCAAAACAAAAGCTTAATTAAAACCCCCGGATGTAAAATTTCGCAATAGAATTGAGCACCACAAAAATAAATGCTTTGTAGGTGTTCAATTGGTGTTTTTACGCCCCCAAAAAAACAAGAGATAAAAGTTTTTAATTAGCCTTTTTTTTTTTCTTTTGAATTTGCTACCAAAAAAAAAAAAAAATTATTTGGGTTGAAAAAGACGGTTTTATTTTTGTCAGCCACCCGCAAAAAAAACGTTTTAAAAAAACCCCGGAAAGTTAAAAAAGGCAAAGAATTTAGCCGCAAAAATAGTAAAGGGGTTTTACAAAATTTCGTTTTTTCTAAGCCAAAAAACAAGAGATAAAGTTGTAATTAGGGTTTGCTTGTGAAATTTGGCTACCAAAAAAAATTTTATATTAAATTTGGGGTTGAAAAAAGACGGTTTTTTTTTTTCAAACCCCCAGCAAAACAACGCTTTAAATTTAAACCCCCGGATGTAAATTTCGCCAAAAAAATTGAGCCCCACAAACTAAATAGCGTGTTACCTTGCGTGTTTTTTTACCCAAAACAAGAGATACAGTGGGAAAATTTGCCTTTGCTTGTGAATTTTGGCTACCCAAAAAAAAAAATTTATATTTGGGTTGAAAAAAGGGCGGGGTTTTTTTTTGTCAGCAAAACCAGCAAACAACGCCCTTAAAATTAAAACCCCCTGGATGTAAAATTTCGCCAAAGGGAAATTTAGCCGCACAAAAATAGTAGCTTTGTAGGTGTTTTCAAATTTTTTCGTGTTTTTTTACGCCCACACAACAAGAGTTTTCAGTTGTAATTAGTTTGTTGTGAATTAGGCTACCAAAAAAAATAATATATTTATTTGGCGTTGAAAAAAAGGGCGGTTTATTTTTGTCGCACACCGCAAAACAACGCTTAATTTAAAACCCCCGGATGTAAATTGGCCCCAAAGGGAAATTTAGCCGCACAAATAGTAGCTTTGTAGGTGTTACAAATTTCTGTTTTCTACGCCACACAACAAGAAAATACAAATTGTAATTAGCCTTTGCTTGTGAAATTTGGTAAAAAAAAAAATATATATATATTTGGCGTTGAAAAAGACCCGGGTTTTTTTTTGTCAGCACACCCGCAAAAAAACCCCTTAATTAACCCCCGGATTTTAAAATTTGGGCCAAAAAAATTTTAGCCGCCCCAAACTAGTAGCTTTGAGGTGTTACAAATTTCGGGGTTTTCTAGCACCCCAACTAAAAGATTTCAGTTGTTAAATTTGGGCCCTTTTCTTGTGAATTTGGCCCACCAAAAAAAAATATTTTTTGGCGTTTAAAAAGACGGGTTTTTTTTTGTCAGCACACCCGCAAAACAACGTTTTAAAAAAATTAAAAACCCCCGGATGTAAAAATTTCGCCAAAGAATTTAGCCCCCAAAAAAACTTGTAGCGTGTTAAAAATTTTCGTGGTTTTTTTACGCCACACAACAAGGGGGTTTCGTTGTAATTTGCCTTTTCTTGGGGGAATTAGGCTACCAAAAAAAATATATATATTTTTGGGGTTTTAAAAAAAAGGTTTTTTTTTTGCCGCACACCCGCAAAAAAAACGCTTAAATTTAAACCCCTGGATTTTAAATTTTCGCCAAAAAATTGAGCCGCACCCAAAAAAAAGTAGCGTGTTACAATTTTCCCTGTTTTCTACGCCCCACAACAAGAGATACAGTTGTAATTGCCCTTTTCTTGTGGAATTTTGGCTACCAAAAAAAAAATTATTTATTTTTGGGGTTGAAAAAAAACGGGTTTTTTTTTTGGGCGCACCCCCAGCAAAACAACGCTTTTTTTAACCCCTGGATGTAAATTGCGCCAAAAAATTGAGCCCCACCAAAATAGTAGCGTGTTACAATTGCGTGGGTTTTTTAAGCCCACCAAAAAAAGGGATACAGTTGTAATTAGCCTTTGCTTGTGAATTAGGGGGGGGCCAAAAAAAAATATATATATTTGGCGTTTAAAAAGACGGGTTTTTTTTTGTCAGCACCCCCAGAAAAACAACGTTAAAATTAACCCCCGGGTGTTTAAAATTTCGCCAAAGAATTTTAGCCCGCACAAACTAGTAGCGCGGGTTTCCCAATTTGGGGTTTTCTAGCCCCACAAAAAAAAGATACAGTTGTAATTAGCCTTTGCTTCTGAAATTGGCTACCCAAAAAAATAATATATATTTTTGGGGTTGAAAAAAAACGGTTTATTTTTTTCAGCCCGCCGCAAAACAAAGTTTTAATTTTAAACCCCTGGATGTAAATTTGGGAATAGAAATTTTAGCCACCACCCCAAAAGTAGCTTTGGGAGCGTGTTTCCCAAATTGCCCTGTTTTCTACGCCACAAACAAGAGATACATTGTTAAAATTTGCCTTTTTCTTGGGGAATTAGGCTACCCCAAAAAAAATTATATATAATTTTTTGGGGTTGAAAAAAAAAGGTTTTTTTTTTGTTTTAGCACACCAGAAAAAAAGCTTAATTAACCCATTTGGGTTTTAAATTGCGCCAAAGAATTGAGCCGCACCCAAAATTGGGAGCTTTGTAGCGTGTTTTCAAATTTCGTGTTTTTTACGCCACACAACAAGAGATTTCCAGGGTTTTAATTTGCCTTTGCTTGTGAATTAGGCTACCCAAAAAAAAATTTTATATATTTTGGGGTTTAAAAAAAAGGTTTTTTTTTGTCAGACACCAACAAAACAACGCTTTAAATTTAAAAACCCGGATGTAAATTGCGCCAAAGAAATTTAGGGGGCACAAAAATAGTAGTTTGTAGCGTGTTACAATTGCGTTTTTTTCTACGCCACACAACAAGAGATACGTTGTAAATTTGCCTTTTCTTTTGAATTAGGCTACCAAAAAAAAAAAATATATATTTGGGCGTTGAAAAAGGGCGGGTTTTTTTTTGTCAGCACACCAGCAAAACAAGCTTAATTAAACCCCCCGGATGTAAAAATTTGGGCCCAAAGAATTGGTGGGCCGGCCAAAAAAAAAAAAACTTTGTAAACTTTGTAGGTGTTACAAAATTTCGTGTTTTCTACGGGCCCCACAACAAGAGATTTCAGTTGTAATTAGCCTTTGGGTTGTGAATTAGGCTACCCAAAAAAAAAATATTTATTTGGGTTGAAAAAAAACGGTTTTTTTTTGTCAGCACACCAGCAAAACAAAGTTAATTAACCCCCGGGTGTAAATTTTCGGGCCCAAAAAATTGAAGCCGCTCAAAAAAAAATAGCTTTTTTGGTGTTACAATTGGTGTTTTCTACGCCACCAACAAGAGATACAGTTTTTTAAAATTTGCCTTTGCTTGTGAATTAGGTACCAAAAAAAAAATATATATATTTGGGGGTTGAAAAAAAACGGTTTATTTTTGTCAGCACACAGCAAAACCCAAAGGTTTAAATTTAAACCCCCCCATGTAAATTTTCGCCCAAAGAATTGAGCCGCACAAACTAGTAGCTTTTTTTGCGTGTTTCAAAATTTCGTGTTTTTTACGCCACACAACAAAAGATAAAAGTTGTAATTAGCCTTTTTCTTGTGAATTTAGGTACCAAAAAAAAATATATATATTTTGGCGTTTAAAAAGACGGTTTATTTTTTTTCAGAAAACCGCAAAAACAAGTTAATTAACCCCTGGATGGGAAATTTCGCAATGGGAAATTTAGCAGCCAAAAAAAGAAGTGGGATTTTATTTTTAAAACGCTGTTTTTTTTAAATGAATACAACAGGGAATGGTTTGATCCACTTGGTATTGAAAAGTATATGCAGCTGAAGTGGAGCACACTGGATTTCAAAATCCAAAACCCCAAAAAATCAGAAATAGAAAAAAGTTTGAGAACGTCTCTGAGAAAAGCTGGACACCCCCCAGAAAAACGCTGTAAAAAAATAGTTCTTCAGAAAAACGGGTTTTTACCCGCGCAAACACCTTTTCCCCATCAGTACAGTGGAGGAGTGTGAGCTCCCCCGCGGCGCCCCTCGGGCTTATATTTGTGCGGTGACGTCACAGATCCCCCCGGGCTTCTGGTTTTGGTTCATCTCTTTCACTTTTTCATGAGGGGTATGCCCCCTTTTTCCCCCCAAGTGCTTTGCCCCAAAGTAACGCATGGGGCTCGCAGCCATTTTTTTCAATTTTAAAAAACACCCCTTCGTTTACCCGAAGTAAACCCCCAAAATTTTGACTTCGTTCCCAACGAAGTTTTTCCCGAAATTCTTAAAAGAAATTTCCCCTTCGTTAGAAAACAAATTTGCCCCCTCTTTTAGTGGTAAGCTCTAAAATGACTGCGAGCACTTGGGTGGCAGGGGGCAAAGAAATATGGGGGAAAAAAAGGGAAAAAACCCTCAATGCCCTGAATGCGACATTTCAAACCGTCAGCAGCCAAATTTAGCTTCCCCTGATGTCACCCGCCCTTTTAAAAAGGGCCCGCCCCTTTTACATTCTGCCACTTGCCATGTGTCTCTTAAAGTCCTTTTATTCTCTGCAGCAGCACTAGATCCCAATCTGTGCCAAATACTTCCGTTTTTAAATAGTTACTGGGTTTGAAATCCCCTTTAAACAAACACAGGGGGTGTGTGCCCATATACAAACATTTTTTTGAACCACATTTCTTTTTTTTGGATATTGCTTTTTGGGGCAAAAAGAGTTATTTTTTTTCACTTATTGGGGGTTTAACTAGTTTTAAAAATTACAGGTGAAATTTTTTCCATCCCACACACCCTTATAAAACCCGGGTTTAAGCTTTTGGGGATATTGCTCTCTGTCCCAAAAGGAGTTACTTTTTTTACTAATTAGGGTTTGAATATCTTTAAAGTACAGTTCCGGGTTCTTTTAAAAACGCGGGATACATGTTCAGCCCCCCCCCCCCCAAAAAAAGGGGAAGGTTTTTGTCGGCAGTAATTTTGCTTGATGTCACTGATTTTTTTGCCCTTCATTTGTTTCCGTCAGGTCCGTTTTAAATTGGGTTTCCGCACTGATTAAAATATAAAGTAAAAAAAACCCCTGAAACCAGAGATCACAGGAAAACATCATTTTCTAAACAGTCGTTCTCTGAATCTTTTCTTTTTCCCTTTTCCTCTCCTTCCGCCGGGGCCCCCAAAGACGATTTCCCCTTCCCCCCGCAATCGTTCCTGCAAAAATGTAACCCAAACATCTAAGAATCCGCATTTTAAATCAGCACTTCGCTACCGTTTCCCTCCTCAGTTAGGGGTTCCCCCACTTTTATTAAGTAGGTGAAATATTGATAAAAATTTTTGTGTGTTAAATTTTTTTTCCTAAATTTTTATTTATTTTTTTTTTTTTCATTCATTTTTGTGGTAAATTTTTAAAAAATGCATAATAGTTTTAAAGGTTTTCCCACTCTTAACCCCCAAGGGGCAATCCAAGAAAAAAAAATTTTTGGGTTCATTACAAAGCCCAAATGTATTACACACTGTTTTTAAATTTGGGGGGCTGGTCGGGGGTGGTGACCTCACCCCCCGCCCCCCCCCCGTGTGAAAAAGGGAGGTGGATTGTAGACCCCTCTCCATTTTGTTGGGGGACTGAGGAAGCCATACAGAGTGCGGGTGTATCTTTTAAAAAGTTTAAAAAGGAATAATCAGAGTGAAATTGTGACTCCCTTTAGGGTTGTTCACACGGCGCCTTTTACTCCGTGTAACATAGGGTTTTTGGGAAAAATTTTTTTTGCCCTTTTCAGCCCCCAAACGGCCCCAAGCACTTTATCTAAAAAATCAGTTTTATTATACTTTGAAAGTTTATTAAAACAACATCGGCTTTTCGACGATTGATCTCGGGATGTTTGTTTCACTGTTTTCGGATCCTTTCCATAAAATGCCATTTCAATTTTTGACCCAAAAAAGACGCAGCAGGACCCCTTTTGCGAAACGGGGGTTCGGCGGAAAAATTCCGCAGGGGGAAACAGGTTCGGGGGAAAAAATTTCCCGCGGGCAAAAACGGATTTTCGGGGCGCCAAAATCCCAGGGGGAAACGGATTTTCGGCCCCAAAAAATCCCCCACGGAAGGGGGTCCGGCGCCCAAAACCCTTTAGTGTAACGGAGTTTAGAAACGGAGTTTAGCGAAAAAAAATCCGCAGTGGGGAACGGAGTTCGGCCCCCAAAATCCACAGGGGAAAAGGGATTTTTAGAAAGGGAGTTTAGCGCCAAAAACCCTAGCGGAACGGAGGCGGGCACCAAAATCTGCAGCAAAACGGTTTGCCCGGCGCCAAAATTGCAGCGGAACGGAGTTTAGCGCCAAAATCCCGGGCGGAACAAAGTGTGGGAAAAGGATTTTAGCCCCCAAAAAATCTGCAGGGGACACGGGGGGTCGGCCCCAAAAATCTGCAGTAAAACGGAGGTCGGGCCAAAATCCCGGGTTAAACCCGGATTTTCAGAAACGGGTTTTGGGGCCAAAACCCGGGCGGGCAAAACAGATTTTGGCGCCAAAATCCGCAGGGGAAAAGGATTTTTGGGCCCAAAACCCGCAGGGGAAAGGGGATTTTTAGAAACGAAAAAAAAATTTAGCGTAAAATCCACGGGGAAAAGGGAGTTTAAAAATGGAGTTTAGCGGGGAAAATCCACAGCGGAACGGAGGCGGGCCCCCAAAATCGGGCAGCGAAACGGAGGTCGGCGCCAAAAATACGCAGGGGGAACGGATTTTTAGCGCCAAAATCCGCAGGGAACGAAGTTTTGAAATGGTTTTTAGCCCCCCAAAAATCTGCGGGGGACACGGAGGCGGCCCCAAAAATCGGCAGTGAAAGGGGTGGTCGGGCCAAAATCGGCGGGTGAACCGGAGTTCAGAAACGGATTTTTTGGCCCCCAAAAATCCGCAGCAAAAAACAGATTTTGGCCCCCCAAAAACCCGCAGCGGAACGGATTTGGGCCCACCAAAATCCGCAGGGGAAAACGGATTTTTGAAAGGGAAAATTTAGCCCCAAAAATCACAGGGGAAACCGGAGTTTTGGGAAAATGGGTTTTTTGCACAAAAAATCCGCAGGGGAAACGAAGTTTAGAAAGGGAAAAGTTTAGCCCCAAAAATCCGCAGCGAAACGGAGGTCGGGGGGAAAAAACCCGCAGCGAAATGGAGGTGGGGGCCCCCAAAATTTTAAAGCCAAAAAGGGAAAGGTCAGCCCCAAAATCCGCAGGGGAAAACGGAGTTTAGCCCCAAAAACCCAAACAGCAAAACTGATTTTAAAAAATTGGATTTTTAGCGGCAAATCCGCAGGGGGAAAACAAATTTTTTTAGAAAGGGAAATTTTAAACCCCCAAAAACCGCAGCGAAACGGGGGTCGGCAAAAAAACTGCAGCAAAAACGGGGGGTGGGGAAAAAAAATCGAAAGCGGAAGGGATTTTTAGCCCCAAAATCCGCGCGGAACAAAATTTTAAAGAAATGGATTTTAGTCCCAAAAATTCCGCCAGCAAAAACGAAGGTGGCGGAAAAAATTCTACAGCAAAAACGGAGGTGGGGCCCCAAAAATCCGCAGGGGAAACGGATTTTTAGACCCAAAATCCGCAGGGGAAACGAAGTTTAAAAAATGGTTTTTTAGTGCCAAAACCCGAAAGCGAAACAAGGTCGGCGGAAAAAACTACAGCGAAACGGAGGTCGGCGCAAATCCCGCGGAACGGATTTAAAAAAACAGAGTTTTAGCCCCAAAAATCCGCAGGGGGAACGGGGGTTCGGCCAAAACCCAACGGGGGAAGGAGTTTAAAAATGGATTTACCCCCCCAAAAAAATTAGCAGCGGAACAATTTTAAAATGGTTTTTTTATGCCAAAACCCGCAGCGAAAGGGGAGGTCGACCCCAAAAATTTCCGCGGAAAGGGAGGTTGGCGAAAAAAAACCGCAGCGAACCCGGATTTTCAAAAAACGGGTTTTGGCCCAAAGCCGCAGTGGAAACGGAGTTTGGCGGCAAAATCCCCCAGGGGAACGGTTTTTGGGCCCGCCAAAATCCGCAGCGGAACGGAGTTTTAGCCCCAAAAATCCGCGGGGGGGAACGGGAGTTTCGGCATTAAAAATTTTCAGCATTAGAAGAAGAGAATTTTTATTGGCCCCAAAAATCCTAAAAAAAAGGATTTAAAGCCCCCAAAATTCGAAAAAAAAGAATTTTTTTGCGAGAGAATTTTATTATTTGTCAAAATCGGTAAATAAAAGGTTTTTAAAGGGCCCCAAAACCCCCCCGTAAAAAAAAAAAAACGATTCTTGGCCCCAAAAAATCCGTTTTTTAAAAAAACATTTTTAACGTCAAAGCGAGGGGATTTAAAAATTTGGGCAAAAAAAATCTTGAATTGTGCAAAAAAGGGAAAAGAAAAAAGAAACGATCACTTTATTAGGAACAAGGACAGGGGGGAAAAATTGCCCTGCTGCTTCTCTGGCACCCTTGCTGGGGGCAGAGGGTTTTTTTGGCTGCCCCTCTGGGCTCCAAAATCAGGGTTCCCCGCCCCTGAAAAATTTGGGGCAGAGCGAGCCCCACACCCGGGAGGGGTTTTTGGGGGACCCCAAATGAAGCAAATATGAAAAGGGGAACCCTTTTTGAAGTCTTTTACCTACATTTTTTACTTTAGGGCCCAGCTTCCTGATGTCTTTGCAATTAAACAGAGCAGAGGACTGCCCTTTGGGGGGGGGCCCGGGGCCTCACGCAAACGGGAACCCTTTTTAAAAATTCTCTTTAAGCTAAAAATCAAAATTTAAAACCAATGAGAATGAAAGGGTTATAGAAAACACACACATTACTGCAAAAAAAAAACATTTGCGACACAATGCCTTTAAGTAGGTCGGTATACAGGCCCACTCTAGGTAGATATGCTGCCCCCTGTAGGTAGGTTTATAGACCCCCTGTAGATTGTAGGCCCCCATGTAATATCTTCCCCATAGATTGTAGGGCCCTCATGTATTATCCCCTTATAGATAGGGCCAGTAATTAGCCAGGTGGGGCCAGTAATTAGCCAGTATATGGGCAGGCAGGGCCGGTATATAGGCAGGCAGAGCCACTTATAGGTAGGAAGGGCAGTATATAGGCAGGCAGGGGCAGTATATAGGCAGGCAGGGCAGTATATAGGTAGGCAGGGCAGTATATAGGCAGGCAGGGCAGTATATAGGCAGGCAGGGGCAGTATATAGGCAGGCAGGGCAGTATATAGGCAGGCAGGGCCACTTATAGGCAGGCAGGGGCAGTATATAGGCAGGCAGGGCAGTATATAGGCAGGCAGGGGCAGTATATAGGCAGGCAGGGCAGTATATAGGTAGGCAGGGCAGTATATAGGCAGGCAGGGCAGTATATAGGTAGGCAGGGCAGTATATAGGCAGGCAGGGGCAGTATATAGGTAGGCAGGGCAGTATATAGGTAGGCAGGGCAGTATATAGGCAGGCAGGGGCAGTATATAGGTAGGCAGGGGCAGTATATAGGTAGGCAGGGGCAGTATATAGGCAGGCAGGGGCAGTATATAGGCAGGCAGGGCTAATAGTTTTAAAAAATAAATAAAAATCTTACTCACCTGATTCCCCTCCTCTTCTCCACGTACGGAGCTGGTGGCCGCTCACAGCAGAGTGTGGGGCCGCGGAGCAGGCGCGCGATGACGTCATTACATCGCGCACTTGCCACGCGGCCTCCTAGGAGCTGAACAGCCGGAAGCAGAAGAACGCGGACGTTCTGCCTCGGCCGCTGCCTGCACCGCGCGGTCTGTGACCCGGCCATGCAGTCGTGTGGCGAGGGAGGGGGGGACGACCGGCGCCGGCACTCGGGGCCCGCCAGGGGGAAACACCAGCCTCCCCTAGCGACGCTCCGAGCTGGCGCTGCGGCCCGAATCACGGCTGCCACCTGGCAGAGTCTGGCTGTCGCTCCATTGGGCAGGGTAGGCGGCTGCCCGGGAGGGCCCCCTGAGCTCGTGGGGCCCCTGGGCAATGGCCTACCTTGCCAATGGAAGAGACGGCCCTAATCCTATTTGCTAGTTGTCAATTATGATTCAAAAACAGTGGTGATTTACTGTTTTGCTGCCAGGGTACTTCCATAAGTCCTCGTTCAACAGATATTCCATTGAAAATTTTTTATTTCTAATCCTATTTGCTAGTTGCAAATTATGGGGACAGTTGTGATTTGCAGTCTTTGGAGTAGAGTTCTTCAATAAGAGACCATGAACAAATCTTTCCATTTTTAATGTTTATCTTTTTGAACATGGAGCGAACTAGAGGTTGTAAGCGAGCAAGGAGGGGTGTAGGGCATGGAGCTAGAGGTACGAGACAAGGCACTCCTTCCAGTGCTCCGTACAGCACACAAGCGAGCACATTGTCAATCGCAGGACCGTTAGGCCTGTCATCGCTTGGTCAGTTCCCTGTGTGTCTCATTACTGAAGATTGGCGCCAATCTGTTCTTCAGTGGTAAACACACGCTTCATCCAGCAGTTTTAACTCCTCTTCCTCTCAGTTAAGGGCACAAATGTCATCATCATCATCAGTCCCATCTGAAGGCCAAATATCACCTAATTTATAGACCGCTCCAGATAATCCCTATTCTGAAGAGCTCTTTGATGACACAATGCGGTTTGGGGGCATTTCAAAAGATCAAGAGGCCAAAGAAGATGATTTTGTCTGCTCTGATGCCCAATCACTGATGCCCTCAGAGGAGGAGAAGGAAGCTGGTCCGTCAGCAGAAATATCAAGCGGTCAGCAATGCCTCGCAGGGCCTGTGGCTTCTAGCCCACAGCTTGAGGATGTAGACTGTCAGGAAGAGGAAGTCACCTGTGATGATGATGATGACGACATTGCGGATCCAACGTGGTCTTTTCAGCAGCAGCTGGCGAGCTCATCATCAGAGGGCGGTCGTACAAATCCGCTGACATTACTCTGCCAGCCGTGGTCAATGGTGGCAGCGGGAACACCGCCACTAGGTTTTCACAGTCGAAGAGTTCCAGGACCTGTGGAGCCTGGGCCTTTTTCGATCAAGCCTCAGATTTGCAGAGTGACATCGTATGACAGGTAGAGGAAAGAATCTAAAGTGTTTAAATACCACGAGCATGAACAGGCACATGCATGTAAAGCATGAACTGCTGTGGAAGAGTCAGTTGGAGAAAAAAGGCCACACAGGTCCTGGGCTTCCAACCACCGTGACATCTTCTACCTCCTCCTCCGCCACTTCCAAGCCCGAACAGTCCTCTGCTGCCGATGTGCCGGAGCAGCATGAACAAGTACAATGCCCAGTCCCAGACACTGTCGGCGGATTCCCACCACCAGCAACACAGTCTACACTTCCACTTCCATCAGTGTGACCTGCACGCCGTACAGCAGCCAGTCCACCAACCAGCCTTCTGTGTACCAGGTGTGGGAACAGAAGAAATGCTTTCACCCCAGCCATCCCAAAGCCAAAAGCCTGAATGTCGGCACTTCCAGGCTGTTGGCCTTGGAAATGGAGGAGGAAGATCTGGTTAGTGCTCCTCGACCCCGAGGCTTGGGAGATCCCGGCAGCATCTCACACATGAGTGCTTGGATGCTACATTACAACATGATCCATGCATTAAGGCAATCAAAATGAACAGCATTTTTTGGGTGGCCACCCTCCTTGATCCACGTTAAAAATCATAAGTGAGCAATTTCCTTCCACCTACACAAATTGACAGTAGAATGCAGGAATTTGAGACAGTGCTCATTGACCAACTCGAGACATCTGTTGCATCTTCTTCACATGTGAAAGTCACGGTGGAACAACATCAGCAATGTGCCAGCAGTAGAATGGCAAATAGCAAACTTGGTCTGGACCCATTCGACGTCTGGGTGTCCAAACTGGATGAATGGCCTGAGCTGGCTCGGCACACCATAGACGTTTTATCCTTCCTGGCAGCCAGCTTTATCTCGGAACAAACATTTAGCACAGCTGGCGGGGTGATAACTGACAAACTTATCCGTCTTTCTCCTGAGAATGTGAATCATTATCGAATCAAGCGTGGATCTCTGACGATTTTGATATATATATTGTCCTGGATGCCAATGTCACCAACTAGTTAACTGTAGCACGTCTTCTTACAATATAAAATACACACCATTTTGGTGGCCTGTTCAAAACTGTCAAGGATGGCGCAGAGATCCTTCACCTCCCTCCACTCTCTATGGCTCAACACCCCGACATCTGCACCATTGCTCGTCAGGCCCTGCGACACTTCATACTACATAATCGCATTACGTTGCTGCCACAATCGCCGGAGCATGTAGAGGGTGGAATTCCAGCATGTTGCCACATCAAGCATGAGACAGTTGATGGGGAGGCCCGAAGTCGTTCCGAAGCAGGGTGCGAATGCCGAAAGTGTGAGCTAAGACCTCGAGCCTTCCTCAGCAGATAGTCAAGACCCGGGTAACGCTTGAGAAATTTCTGCACAAACAGGTTCAGGACATGTGCCAGGCAAAGGATGTATGTAAGTCTACCGATACTAAGGGCAGCAAGGAGATTTCTTCCGTTGTCGCACACTACCTTGCCTGGTGCTAGGTTTTTAGCACCCAACCACTGGTTAGTCTGAGTGTGCAGAGCCGTCCACAGCTCTTGACCTGTGTGTTGATGGTCTCCAAGACAGATTAATTTCAGAAGAGCTTGGTTTCTCTTGGCACGTGATGCAACTCTTGGTGGTTGGGGATCTCTACTCTGCACCATCCCTGCAGTGTGGAAGACTGTCCGCCGAGCCCAAGACCAACCACCACAGGCACTGTCATCCACCCTATTCACCCATGAGCAGTCAGTGAGATGTAACGCCCTTGACCGGGCTTACTAGTCTATGGACTTTGGTGGATACAGATGCAGCCAACACGCTGGAGATCTTTTCTGAAACATGACTGGCCAGGGCACGGACAGCTTTTCTAGCAAATAAATGCCTGCTCGGCATCCAATATTGGTGGCATGCCAGGGCCATGAAGTGGCAGAACTCATCTGTGTCCACCAGGTGCAAAGGCAACATTTCCGGGGCCAACACCCTGGCAATGCTGACATTCGGGTTTTTGGTTTGGGAGGGTTGGGGTGAAAGCTTTTTATGCTCCCACAGTGTACACAGAAGGGCTGGTGGTGGACGGTTGTACGGGTGCAGGTCAAACTGGGGGGAATGGAAGGTGGGATGTGTTGTGGTAGGGGGAAGGGCCGACAGTGTCGGGACTGGGGATGGTGCTTGTTCGTGCTCCGACATAGCAAGGGACTGTTGGGCTTAGAAGTGGTAAAGGGGAGGGGGGCGAAGATTAATGGTGTTGGAACCCAGGACCTGTGTGGCCTTTTTTTCTCCAACTAACTCTTCACAGAAATTTAATGCTTTACACGCATGTGCCTGTTCATGCTCGTGGTGCTTAAACACTTTAGATTCTTTCCTCTACTGACACGTTGACGGAAAATCCGGCATATGACATTACTCGGTGAATCTGAGGCTTGATCAAAAAAGGCCCCGGGCTTCACGGTCTGGATTTTTTGACAAGAAAACCCATACGGGTTCCCGGCAACCACGGCTGGGGGTGTAATGTCAGCGGACTTGTGTGCCCAAACCCCTTTCCCTTTTGGGCCCTGACCGGCACTGACAGTCCCCCCATCATCCCCTTACTGATTTTCGTACCACGTTTCTCAAAAACCACGTTGAATCCGAAACCCCCCAAGTGACTTCTTCTTCCTGACAGTCAAATCCTCAAACTGGGGGCTAGAAGCCAAGGGCCGTAAGTTTTGCTGACGGCTTGGGATTTTTGCCAATGGACCAGCTTCCTTTTGATTGGGGGGTCAGAGCAAAAAAAAATCCCCTTTGGCCTCTTGTCTTTTGAAAAAACCTTTTTGACCCCCAAACCCCTTGTGTCAAGAGCTATTCAAAACAGATTATCTGGGGCGGTTGTATATTAGGTGATATTTTGGGCCCTTTAGGTTGGGCTGATGATGATGATGAATTTGTGCCCCTTTATGAGGGAAGAGGAGTTTTAAAATACTGGATAGCTTTTTAAAACCCCTGAAAAATAGACGGCGCAATCTTAGATGACAGGCCCCGGAGTCCTGTGACTGACAATGTGGCTTGTGTGTTTCTGGAGCACTGGGAAAGGAGTGCCTTGTTCCCCTACCTCTAGCTCCACACCCTCGCCCCTCCTTGTTCCTAACTATCTCAGTTTCGCCCCATTTTAAAGGATAAATTTAAAATATAAAGTTTTTCTCCGGTCTTTATTGAATAAAATCTACTCCAAAGACTGCAAAAACACAATCTCTTCAATCCCTATGTTTTGCAAATAGGATTTGAAATAAAAAAATTTCAATGGAAAACTGTTAAAAGAGGGCTTATGGATGAACGCAGTTAAAACAGCCACAAACTGTTGTACAATCCCTACAATTTGCAAATAGGATTAGAAATAGAATTTTCTCAATGGAATATCTGTTGAACAGGGTCTTATGGAAGAACCCTGGCAGAAAAACAGCCAATCACAACTGTTGTAGAATCCCTATATTTTGCAAATAAGATTATAAATAGAAATTTTTCAATGGAATTTCTGTTGAACGGGGTCTTGTGGAAGAACCCTGGCAGCAAAACAGCAAATCACAATGTTCTTTAAAACATTATTATTTTCAAGGGGCTAACCCTGTCTTTCCCCCTGGTGTACCCCCAAAACAGCAGACAAGCACTTTTGGGCACTCAACTGAAGTGGGGAAAGATACAGGCAGCAACTTAAAACCCCTAACTTTTCCGTGTATAATTCCCTGGTTTTGTCCTCCCCTCCCCAATAAACTAACTGCAGCTTTTCCCCTTTTTAAAAACATGGAAAGGGGGGGGCCTGCATGCACTGGGGCTGGCCAGAAGCAGTGTTTTCTTTTAAGCATAAAATCGAAAGGGGTTCAACAGGAAATAAGTGTAAAAGTTGAAAAGGGTCATGTTATTTGAGCAGCCCAAAGAGATTGACCACTTTTTGAACACTTCTATATTTCTCACTAATTGGATGTGCCAAAAATACAGGGAAAAAGCAAAGTGAAGAAGAAAAAAGGCCGGCGAACGCAAGTGTCGAACTCGAGCCTCACGCAAACACCGTAAAAAAATTTTGGGTTTTGTCAAGTTCGAAAAATTATGTAAGTTTGACTCGAACAAAACCTTTTTTAAATGGTTCCCCAACATTTCCCACCTTTTTTTTTGCTATCATTCCAGACTTGTGTAATGCGCGTTGCACGGTGCTTGCATGGACTTCTGTGATATCACTCTATTGAAGCATACGATCCACCCTTTGCTAGTGTTTTTCACGCAGAGTGATAGATATTGGGGAAAAACACATACAAAATGGGGCATTTTTTACTAAAAAAAAAACTACAAAAGGCCATATTTACAGCTCAACGGGTGGAAAGAGAAAACCCCGTAGCAGGCAAAAATCTGGCCCATTGCTACTTGGGAAAAATAACAGGGCACTAATTCTGACGCAGCTCAAACACCCCACCATTAGGGGGAAAAATTAATGATAAAAAAAGCACATAAACTTAAAGGGGGAGATTGACAATGCAAAAATACCCAAAAGAACAACCCCTTCCCCATACCCTCCATGCATGAGGGGGGTGGTTGCTGGTACTACAATTGCATATAAATAAGGCTATACAGAAGAGTGCCATAAATAAAGATACGTGTGGTGCACCATGCTGGCTTACAACCTATTAGTGACGCCCATACTATTAGATTAGGTGGGCTGCCCAGCATTTACTGGGTGTCCTACACAAAGTACAGAGACCCTCCGCTCCCCAGCATTCTTGGGCAGATAAAAAAATGACACACTGGAAAAATGTTAAATATGAGGTATTAGTTGGTACTGTGGCCACGGTACGCAAACTCACAACCGGCGTCAACGGTCCTCATGCCTTGCGAGTCCTTTCACTAACAATTTACAGAAAAAACAGTGAGTGGTTGCTCTATTGGTATTTTTGAATTTATGCAATCTCCCCATGCATTATACTGTGGCTTTTTTGCATGCTGGTGTGAATAGGTATTAAGTTAATGTGCAGTTTTTCATCATCAAATTGTTCCCCTAGTGGTGGGGTGTGTGAGCTGCTGCTCAGCAATTAGCTGCACCTGTTTATTTTTAACAAATAGCATATGCGCCAGAGTTGCCTGCTACTGGGTTCAGTCTAGTCCAGCCAATGAGCTGTAGATATGGCCTTTGTAGTGTTTTTTGAGATCTTTCGATGAGTCAACTTGACGCCGATATTTTTCCTGGACGTCCACCTCTTGGCTTTAGAATGGATGAACAAGAAAGAGGATATCCGGTGACGTGTAACGCCGTGACGAATACCAAGGTATGAGAGTAAAACCAGAGACTTTATTAGGATAACTTAAAAACTGGATCCATTCTGCACCCGGCAACAAAGCAACAGACCCCCGGTGAGTGGACAACAGACGCGTTTCGAGTCAGCCGACTCTTGCTCACTGTTATGCATTAATGGGTTACCAGCTTGTTTAAAAACCCCCATGACAACCAATCACCGTAACATAAAATGGTCATGTGACATCGGAATGGAAGAAAAGATGCCGCCCCATATTAGATATAGCTATTTCGAAACAAATATGCTACTATTTGTATCTGTCACTTTACATATATATAATAAATGTAGTTAAATATATTGATAGTATATGAAAGACACTATACATAACTGCATCGAATAAAATAACTAATAAATATATAGCGTATCTGTGCGATAGTTCAAGCCATCGGGTCTCCTAGTACCCAGCCTGAAAATCCATTCGACCTCCTTTGCTCAACAATTTTCCGTCCAATTTCCACCTCTGTATGGATATAACAACTATCTATCACATAGAAATCTAAATCTGATTTGTCTCCCTAGGGCATTCAAGAAAATGTTTTCCGCTCCTGACATATTGTGGCTTATGATTTTTAATGTTGTTATGTGCTCTGTTTAATCGCGTTTTACTTTTCTTATGGTGCTGCCCACATATCTCTTGTTGCATTGGGTGCATTCTATAACATAGATGCAGTGGTGACTATCACAATTTACAAAATGGTTGATTTTATATTTTTGTTGTTGAAACCCATCTGCAAATTCTGTTGTTTTCCTTGCCATTTTACACACACTGCATCTGGATGTGCCACATTTAAAAAAACCCTTTTGGGATAGCCAGGTTTTTCCTATTTTCGCTTTATGGCTAGTATGTACACTGGGGGCCAGGATGTTTCCTATAGTTTGTCCCCTCCTGGATGTAACTCGTACTCCTCCATCTATGATTTTACATAGATAATTGTCCTGTCCTAGAATGCCCAGATTTTTCTTAAAGATACCCTTTATTTGGCTAAAGTTCCTACTGAATTTTGTGGCAAAAGTGATTTTACTTCCCTCCCGTTGTTTCTTTTGTGATGTTTCCAATAGTTGTTCCTGCGTTACATTATTAATTCTATGGGAAGCACTATCAATATCTTTTTTATATATCCTCTTTGCAGGAGTCTTTGGCTACTGCAAAATCCACATCCTCTGTGCAAATTCGTCTGGCCCTTATCATTTCCCCATACGGGATAGCTTTAATTGTGCTAGCCGCATGATTGCTGTTAGCTCTGAGAATAGTGTTTCCCGAATTGGGTTTGCGGTACAGGCTAGACAGAATTTTACCCTTCTCTTTATGTCCTGTTAGGTACACATCCAGAAAGGGGATCCCACTGGGACTCCAGGTTCCAGTAAAGCGCAAATTAAAGACATTAGAATTGATGTATTCCAAAAAGTGCGGTATGAGCGCCACATCGCGACCCCAAATTACCAAGAGGTCGTCGATGTAACGCCCATACCACACAATACAATCAATAAATGGATTACCTTCATTATAAATGGCATGGTGTTCCCACCAGGCCATGGTGATATTGGCCAGGGAGGGAGAAAAGGTAGCCCCCATCGGAGCTCCTTCTAATTGTAGGTAATAGCTGTTCTCAAACTTGAAGTAATTATTTTTGAGAAGATATTCTACTGTCATGAGTATGAATTCTTGGAGATTGGTATCATAGTCACTATGGTGTTTAAGGAAAAAAGTAAGGGCTATTAATGCAACGTCGTGGGGTATACAAGAGTATAGTCCCACCACGTCACAAGTAACCCAAGTATATTGTTCCTGCCAACTCTTATCTTTGAGGGTCTTTAAAAGGGATTTGGTGTCCTTGATGTGACCGGGCAAATTATGGACAATGGGTTGAAGGTATTTGTCCACCCAAACACTAATCCTTTCATTTAGAGAGTTGTTGCCAGAAATTATTGGGCGTAGATCTGGTGGAAAGGAGTCTTTATGGATCTTAGGCACCCCGTAAAAGATTGGTATCACTGGGTCCTCTACTAAGATATAATTTTTTTGTTTCTCATTTAAAACTCCTAAGGCGAAACCTTCTTCTAATAGATGTTTTAATTTTTTCTGAAATTTATGTGTAGGGTTTTCCTCCAGTTTACTATTTATTATTCAATATGCTCAATACTTGTTTTACATATAGCCCATTGTCCATAATTACCACCGCTCCACCTTTATCTGCTTTTTTGATGGTTAGATTGTCCCTGAGTTTAAGTTCTTTTATGGCTTTCATTTGACTCCATGTTAGGTTATTGTTTTTATATCTTTTATATTTTTTCATTTCTAAGTTTTTATTGTGTAGTGCCAGTAAGTCCCGTTCCATTGCATTCTGAAAAATTTCCAGAGCCGGGACTCTGGCTTTTATAGGATAAAACCCAGGATTAGGCATATTATGCTGTATATCTGAACCGTTATGTTCCACACTATGTGTCTCCAATCCTGTTTCCTTCCCTAACTCTACTAGTTGTTTGAGTGCCAATTGTTCTCTAAACTGCAAGCCTTCAAATTCATTACTCATTATTTTGTCTTCTGTTTGTACCTCACTCTCCTCCTTCTCACTATCAGAAAAATATTTTTTGACAGTGAGAAGCCTTACAAATTTGTTGATGTCCTTGATTGTATGGAAAAAATCAAAATCTGATTCTGGCACAAAATTCAGACCCTGGCTCAGAACCTCTAATTGGGGCTGTGTAAGAATAGCAGGACTGAGTACTACAACTTGAGAAACGTCTTGCTTTATTTGTACACCCGTTTTCGCTGTGCATAGGTCCTTGTCGATTTTCTTACTGCAGTACTGTCCCCTTGTGCCAGTCCTCTTCCGTTTTTTGTCGTGTCCTTTGTCTTTGTAGATGTTGACTGTACATTATTCGCTGCTTCTATTTCCTCATTGTCAGTGCTGCCACTTTCTATACTTTCGATGTCTGAGAAGCTGACTGATGGGAGAGGAACAACAGCTTCATTCTTACACCCAAACAGGGCTGGAGAAGCTGGAATTAACATCCACAACAGTCAAATGGATACGTGCTACATCTTAGGCAAGACAATTAGGCAACAAGAGTCACAGAAAAAAACTGACAGACTATACACTATCCCTGTCCTGTATCACAGCATGACCCTTAAACCTGTATGACCCACAAATTAAAAAGTGCCAGAAGGCAGTATGATTTTAGTCGAACTGGACATTGAATATACCTGTCCTGGAACGCAGCATGACCCTTAAACCCATCTGACCCACAGATTAAAAAGTGCTGGAAAAAGGAGTCTTTCAACCACCATTTTAGTTGAACAGGACATTGACTATCCCTGTCCTGGATCGCAGCATGAGCCCCAAACCTGCATGACCCCAGATTAAAAAGTGCCGGGAAAAGGAGTCTTTGAACCACCATTTTAGTTGAACTGGACATTGACTATACCTGTCCTGGACCTCAGCATGCCCCTTAAACCCATCTGACCACAGATTAAAAAGTGCGGGGAAAAAGGAGTCTTTCAACCACCATTTTAGTTGAACAGGACATTGAATATCCATGTCCTGGATCGCAGCATGAGCCCCAACCCTGCATGACCCCAGATTAAAAAGTGCCGGAAAAAGGAGTCTTTGAACCACCATTTTAGTTGAACTGGACATTGACTATACCTGTCCTGGACCTCAGCATGACCCCAAAACCCGCATGACCCACAGATTAAAAAGTGCTGGAAAAAGGAGTCTTTGAACCACCATTTTAGTTGAACTGGACATTGACTATGCCTGTCCTGGACCGCAGCATGACCCCAAACCTGCATGACCCACAGATTAGTGCCGGAAAAAGGAGTCAATAAGAGTATTTAAATGTTATATGGATTAATATGGCGGCCTTTGCACCACTGACTACAGGTGTAATTTACTATGAAATATGTATAAGACATATGGGGTACAACTGGCTCTAAAGCGCCAAACAGACGAACGACTGCAATAAAACATTTAAAAGTTTATAGGGATAAGTTATGCCGGTTTTTTTGGGGAAAACTGATACGCAGTGATTGCAATAGAACTGAAAACACAGGGACAATTTCAACTCCTATCAGAGGTCTGCTGGCCAAAAAGGTGGTAAAAAACAATTCTTTTTCAATTGAAAATCACAGAACACACTGAGCTGCAAAATATCTTCCTTTCAAATGCCTCTTTTTTTACATTAGGCTGTGAAAATGTAAAAAATATATTTTTTTCGAATAATCTGCAATTTTAGCTGAAAATGTTTAATTTTTACTAGGAATCCTGGAAAAAAAAGTATCCCAAATTGTGTTACACAATTTAATTCAGGTTTCATCAATACTCTATACAGTGGGGCAAAAAAGTAACTAGTCAGCCCCAATTGTGCAAGTTCTCCTACTTAAAAATATGAGAGAGGCCTGTAATTGACATCATAGGTCGACCTCAACTATGAGACAAAATGAGAAAACAAATATCAAAAATCACATTGTCTGATTTGGAAAGAATTTATTTGCAAATTATGGTGGAAAATAAGTATTTGGTCCCCTACAAACAAGCAAGATTTCTGACTCTCACAGACCTGTAACTTCTTCTGTAAGAGGCTCCTCTGTCCTCCACTCATTACCTGTAGCAATGGCTCCTGTTTGAACTTGTTATCAGTATAAAAGACACCTGTCCACAATCTCCAACAGTCACACTCCAAACTCCACTATGGTGAAGACCAAAAGAGCTGTTAAAGGACACAGAAAACAAAAACTGTATCCCTGCACCAGGCTGGGAAGACTGAATTTGCAATAGGCAAGCAGGTTGGTGTGAAGAAATCAACTGTGGGAGCAATAATTAGAAAAAGGAAGACATAGAAGACCACCGATAATCTCCCTCCATCTGAGGCTCCACGCAAGATCTCACCCCGTGGAGTCAAAATGATCACAAGAACGGTGAGCACTAATGATGCCTTATATTATTTCTTTGTGTATCAAGTGGTATCTCATCTATTGGACAGTTATTGTATGTTTTTGTTATTGAAAATTTTATAAAAATTATGTTTACAAAAAAAAAAAAAACGGTGAGCAAAAATCCCAGAACCACACGGAGGGAAGTAGTGAATGACCTGCAGAGAGCTGGGACCAATGTAACAAAGGCTTCCATCAATAACACACAACACCGCCAGGGACTCAGATCCTGCAGTGCCAGACGTGTCCCCTGCTTAAGCCAGTACATGTCCGGGCCCGTCTGAAGTTTGCTAGAGAGCATTTGGATGATCCAGAAGAGAATTGGGAAAATGTTATATGGTCAGATAAAACCAAAGTGCAATCTGAGACATATCCAGCACAGAATCCGCCCCAGAATCAGCATTCATATCTTCAATGTGAATGTACCCTTAAAGTATAGCGTATAGCAGGCCCTACTTTTCGCTCTGCTTATATGGCCAGGTTGTTTTTAGAAGTACGCGCTGGCAAGTCTACACTTCTAAAATGCCACGGGGCTGGCCCCATTCACTTCCATATTCCCCAGCGCATAAGCCAGGGAAGAAGTGACATACTGCTTCTTTCTCCTGGCGAACAGTACATGTCGGGGAAAACGGAAGTTAATCATATCTCTCAATGAGAGCTATGAATTACCATAGTTACAGTCCATATTCAGGGCATCTTGCAGCACAATTACACCCTGAAGTACGGACCACAAAGACACCGTATTGCCATATCCTTATATACACACTGGACACATTGGGCGACATGTATGAATCTCACCACGTCGGAGCGCACCTTTCCGCCAGTTTTCCGGCGAAATTTGGCCTGATTCATGTCGGCACTGGGGGGGTTGCACTCATACATGCGGTTTAAAGTCCGTCGCGCCTCGCCAGTGTGTGGGTCGCAGTGTGGGACTTAGGTGCAGTGCGGGGCTGCGCCTAAGATTCGCCGCCCGAGGTAGTGCGCTCATACATGCGGTGAAAAGTCCGCCGCACCTCGCCAGTGTGTGAGGCGCAATGCGGGGACTTAGACGCAGAAGGGACTGTGCCTTACATGTGTTCCGATTTGAGACGGGCTGGAAAACAGCAAGAAATCATTGAACATGTCCGTGCGGAGTATGAATAAAAAAATCGCTTTATAAAGGCGTCCCAAACATTCTCTGAGAAAGAGCTGAAACCTACTAAAAAATACATAAATAAAATCACTTTCCAAAAATGCAGAACGGCGCTACATCGGGAATTAGGATATTGGAAATTCCCCGAGAAATACGAAATTTTCAAATTTGTAAGCGCTTCTTTTGGTCGGCAAAAAGCCACCCAATCAGAATAGGAGCGACAGGGACCCATTAATCCTATGGAAAGTTTTGCCCAATCAAAACCCCAACGGCGGGACAGTTAAAAATACAGTAAAAATGCAGAAAAGAGTGTTGGGTGAATAGCGGGGGCTTGGCTATCTCACCCAAATCAGAATGGGCAAAGGGGACCCATTAAAACCTAGGGAAAAGTTAGAACCAATAAAATTTAAAGGCGGGCGTTCAAAATACAGTAAAAAAGCGAAAAGATGTTGGTTGAACTAGGGGGCTTGGCTACCCCAGCCAATCAGAGCGGGAGCTTTTTCCCCTTGTAGTCTATGGGGGAGATCGGCACAAATTAATCTTGGGGTTTAGCGCCCTGCGGCATGGGGTGTGATTAAAAAAATATTTTTTTTTTAAGTAAAAACATTAACGTAAAGGCTGAAACCTTCTATAAAAATAAATCAATAAAAAAAATAAAAAAAAATAGCTCTTTTCTGACTTTTTACTGTATTTTGAACTGTCCCGCCTTTGTATGTTGGTCAAATTTTTTCCCTGGTAGTGGGTCCCCGTCGCTCCTATTCTGGGGGTCAATCCCCTTTAGGTTAGAATGGGCCATGTCGCTCCCATTTTGTTGGCTGGTTTTATGCCACCAATGAGAAGAGCTTAAAACAATTTGAATTTCTGTATTTTCCCGGCAATTCTCTCTATTGCAAATTTCCCTTTGTTGCGCCGGTCTCGGCGACAAACGCGTTGTTAGGGATTTAATTGATTTATATTTATAGAAGGCCTTCAGCTCTTTTTCTGAGAATATTGTACAACTAATAAAAATAATAATAATAATAATATAATAATAATAATCTTTATTTCTATAGCGCCAACATATTCCGCAGCACTTTACAAATTCAAGGGTAAACATACAGTCATTATACATTAAAAGTACTTACAATGAGACACAAGGTGTGAGGGCCCTGCTCGTGAGAGCTTACAATCTATTAGGGTGTATGGGTGAAACATACGGTAAGAAGTGCCAAGTTTACAATGGTCCGGCCATGTTTCATAAATAGGGGGTGGTTTACATGAAAAATGGATGAACCTGCCACCCAGACTGTACATTATATACAGATAAGTGCCTGTGAGTGCCCAAGTGCAGGGAGTGACAGATGTGTGTCGATAGCAGTTAGGGATCTTGGTGGGCCAGACCGAGAAGATGTATTTTCAGGGCCCTCTTAAAACTGTGAGGGTTGTGAATGTGCCTGATCGCCCGCGGTAGCATATTCTAGAGAATTGGTGCCGCATGTGGAGAGCAGCGCTGTGGAGAGCTTTATGGGTGAGAGTGCTGAGTTTATACTGTATCCTGTACTGGACGGGCAACCAGTGCAGTGACTGACACAGGGTAGAGGCATCAGTATAGCGGCTGGAGAGAAAGACAAGCCTGGCTGCTGCATTCTGGACAGATTGGAGAGGAGATAGTCTGCAGAGAGGGAGACCGATAAGCAAGGAGTTGCAGTATTCAAGACGAGAAAGAATAAGAGCAGTAATGAGAGTTTGAGTCGTTTCCACAGTGAGAAATGGACGGATTTTTTTATTCATACTCCATGCCGCACGGCGCGGAGAGCCGAGATTGCATTGCGCCGATCTCTCCATAGACTACAATGGGAGAAGTAGATCGCACTCTGATTGGCTGGGATAGCCAAGCCCCCGCTAGCTCACCCAATCAGCTCTTTTCTGTATTTTTACTGTCTTTTAAACTGTCCCGCCTTTGATTTTGATTGGTCTATATTTCTCCATAGGTTAGAATGGGTCCCTGTCGCTCATATTCTGATTGGCTGAGATAGCCAAGCCCCCGCTAGCTCAACCAATCAGCTCTTTTCTGCATTTTTACAGTATTTTGAACTCTCCCGCCTTTGATTGTGATTCGTTAATATTTCTCCATAGGTTTTAATGGTTCACTGTCGCTCCTATTCTGATTGGCCGGTTTATGCCGGCCAATGAGAAGCACTTTCAAAATTTGAATTACTGTATTTCCTGGCAATTTCTAATATCCTAATTCTTGATATTGCGCCGTTCTAGATTTTTGGAAAGTGTGATTTTTTTTAATTTATTTTTTATTTTTGAGGTTTGAGCTCTTTTTCTGAGAATGTTTTCAGCCTTTAAAAAGGCGATTTTTTCAGAATCATACTCCTGCTGCATGGAGCGTAGCGCCGAGATTTCTTTTGTGATCTTCTGTATGTTTCCTCGCATGTTCCCTTTTTGCTTCACTTCGCCTCCGCTGGAGCATTTAGACCAGAATCAACTAGGTCTGCTTGTCGGAGCTGCCGAGCGCTGCATTGCGCCGCACTTTGCCAACTCGCGATCGTACATGCCTCGGAGTTTTAGAGAGCGCCCCGTTCCGCCAGGAATGCCTACACCGCGCCCACACTGCGCCCATTGCCCGCCCCTTCATGTGTGGCGCAGTCGAAAGTGGCGAACGCTGCGCCTAACATCGCATCCCTGCGTCCGACGGTGGATTTGGGCCAGGAGGCGCAGGATACGCCAGAAAACAGGCGTAAAGCCCGTTCATACATGTCACCCATTATGTTTATAGATAGATAGATAGAGATATATATTTATATTTACACTAGACACATGACTATACATACAGTATATACACACCTCACATATACAGTACATATCCTTCTCACATGCACACACAACGCATAGCACCTTTGTCCCCTCCTTATCTGTCTTCTGTAGTCTGGTGCAGTTGGTAACTTCTTCCTCCTGCTACAGACAGGGAAGACAGGGGGCCACTGATTCATTCGGTAGCAGCTTCTCTTCTCCTCTGATGAGGGATGAGCATAGGGAAAGTGGTATATGAGGGGAGGGAAAGATATAGCCCCAGATACAGAGTGTGCTGGACTGTGAGCAGCGTTCTGATTGGTGAAACAGCCACTGCTGACTCCTGCTCTACCAATCGGCGCTGCTCTCACTCTGCACTGACACTTGAGGCTGCTACCTACTCTGTGCCCGAAAGATGCACAGAAATATAGGAGGCATAGATGTAACGTCTTCCTCCTCTGTGCTTTGCCCTCCCCCACTTACTGTATTCTCAGGCTTTCATATGGTTTTTTTTTTTTATTTTAGTGGCTAAAAAGTGGGGGGACAGTCCCCCACCCAGCAAAAAGTGGGGGGAACAGTCCCCTCCACCTCCCCCCCTCTAAAATGATGCCTATGGGGCTATGGTACAAATATTTTACTGGATATAGTATCAAAGGGAGGGAGGATTCCTGACCCCAACAAATGTGAAACTATGCAGAACCTACGTAGGCCAAACACAAAAACTGCACTTAGGCAATTCTTGGGACTTGTTGGATTTTGAAGAGACTTCATAGAAGGGTTCGCTGGGAAAGCAAAGCCCCTCTATGAACTCCTGAAAGGTGACAAGTGGGAGGCTGATCCAATAGATTGCATAGAGCAGCATGAAGGTGCTTTTATTAGGTTCAAAATTGGCCTGACTCAAGCACCTGCTTTAAGTAATCCAAACCCAGACTTGCCATGTGCAATACAGGTTCATGCCTCTTTAGTAGCAATTACGGCTGTATTGCTACAAGAAAGGCAAGGAAAATGGGTTCCTGTAGGATACCTATCAAGATTGCTGAGCCCTGTTGAAATAGGATTTGATGACTGTGTTAGGAAGTACACTGGGCAGTACTTTCCATCCTGCAAACACCCCACACTCCCATAAAGATGCTTGTGGAACGAACACTTAGTGGAGCATCATCCCAAAGAGTAGCCAGATGCAGGGCTGCTATCGGTCATCTACTAACCATTTCAGGGCCCCATACAGCAAAATGGGGCCCCCACCCATTACTAGTTCCTATTTTTTAACATGTCAGTGGGCCCCTTTTTTGTGAGGGTCCCTGACAGGAGTACTGCCCTATTTGCACCCCTGGCCAGATGACTAGTTGATCTATCTCCAAGAAACATTACAGTAGCACAAAGTGCCAACTATGTCCTGCCCCAATTAATGAAGTACGATGGAGAGAAGCATGACTGTGGAGAAGGGGAGGCTCAAAACACATAAACTTGCTGTTATATGTCCACTTGGATGTTTTTAACATTTTTTTTATATGGGAACTACATACATTTTGTGCGTTTTATTTATATATCAGAAGAATTTTTCCTGTACAAGGATTTTTTCATTATTTGGACTTGATTCATCTTCAGCCAGATGCTTGTTTTTCCGGTGCACCGTGGAATACAAGAATTGCATGAGCCCGGGCCCTCTGCTGAGCTGAATATATATATATATATATTTTTTATTTTTACACTAGCACATAGCGCCACCTATGTCCTGCCCCAATTAATGCAGAATGATGGAGAGAAGCTTGACTGTGGAGAAGTGCACAGAACGAAAACACAGGAGGTATTCGGAGTAGTGTAAGGTAGGGAAGATCTGGAAATTTGGGAGGTAGGTCAGTTTCACACAGGTTGTGCCTTATGGTGTCCTCAGACAAATGAGCAAATTTTAATCAAGTGTCCAAGGAGCTTCTCTGTCCAAGGAGCAGAGTTAGAAGCAATGAGGGAAGCCATCTTACATTTCACTTCAGGCGCAATTACAATATTTTCTGACAGTGTTTATGTCACAGGATCACTGACTGCGTACACGCCTTCATGGCACACAAGAGGATTTAAGGATGCATCAGGAAAGACACTGGTACATGGAGCAGTATTAACCCCTTAAGCCCCACGTCTGTAAAGTCGTTAATGACCAGAAAATGTTTTCAGTTTTCGCCTCCTTGCGTTTCAACAGTTGTAACTTTTTTATTTTTTCAGTGATGCATTTGTATGAGGCCTCGTTTTATTCGAGACAAGTTGTACTTTATGGAGGAATAGTTTAAATTCACTTATAATAATTGCAGAATTTTTTTTTTTCAATTTTTTTTGTTTTTGCACACTTAATAACTTGTTAGATTAATTCTACAGGTTATGACGGTCATGTGGATATCTAATATGTGTAGGATTTTTTTTGTGTGTGTAATGTATGCACAATTATTTTTTATTAAATATTTTTATTTTATTTTTATTATTTATTTTTATTTTATTTTTATGTTTTTTACTTTTTTTTTAAAATCCCATGCAGGGAGAAAATGTGTTACCTTTTTTTTTTTTTTCAATAAGTAATGTATTAGCATATTCATGTATGCTAATTCATTATCATCTGTGTCAAGTCTGAAACAGGCAGCAGTCAGGGTAGCACACAGTGTGCCCTGATCACTGGCTTATTACACAGACAGCCCTGGGGCTACTCTAGGTCCCCAGGGCTGACTGTGCAGCCGTTCCCCGGGCTCTGTCAGTTCACCGGGTGTCCCGATCACCCGACAGAGCAGGGAAACCCTTTGATTGCGCTGCGGTGATGAACTGCAGCAATCAAAGGGTTAAAGCATCAGCGAATGGAGGTTTCCCCCGCTCCCCGGTGCTTGCAGGAGATGCTCTGGGATCAGGGCTGTGTAGTACAGTGTGTAGTACAGCCCCGACCTAAGCGCTGCTGTGGCGCCCAGAGCCGCACACTCCGATGTCTGCAGCGACTCCAAAAGACATCGCTGCAGACAAACAACCTAAAATGCCCGACGCCAAAAGATGGTGGGCGGTCGTTAAGGAGTTAACATTTGGGACAGAGGCAGTGTAAATCCGCAAAGGGTGGCCATAGTGAAGCTTAAGGCCCTGATGAAATTGCAATTGGCAACAATAGGGTAGACGAGCTAGCAAAAGAGTCAGCCGTCATAGTGGTCAGATGGACTCCCTATGAAATTAAGGAAAAGCAAGCCTGGAAAGAACATAATTATGTTGATAAAGACAGAGAAGAGATGGAGCCTGTTGTAAAGTTCCAACACCATGCTTAGCGGCAAAACACAATAAAGACTCTATTTTACATAAAATCAAAGACCAAATCAGGGTAAAGACAGCGGATCTGCCCCATGGTTACACTCTCCAAGATGACTTATCACTAAGGGAAACCTCAGGAGGCCCCAGATTTGTGGTACCATGTCAATATCAGAAGAATATAGCCAAGGAGAACCATAATGTGACAGGACATATGGGTGCCGAGGGTTAGAGATGGGCGAATTTCTCAAAAATTCGATTCGGTCACTTCGCCGAATTTTCCGACAAAAATAAATTCGGTCCGAATTACTTCGGCACGAATCGCGTTAAAAAACAGCTATTTCCAGGCTGCACAGAGCCTGCAGGGTGCTGTAGAACGTTGTGCCATGCTTAAATATGCAGAGGGAGCTTGGTTTGGTCTTCATACAATGTTGTGTTTTAGTATGACACGCACATGACTGCCGCCGCTCTTAGAATCGCTTCACTATAAAATTCCCTGGGCACTTAAGAGGGCAAAACTGACCAAAAAACTCAAGCGGGAATGTAGCCTGATAAAGTCATGCCAGCGAAAGCTGGAAAAAAAACAAGCTGAGAGCTCCAGGTGGCAACATTAGTGACAATGTGGATTTGACGGCGGCAGCACAGCAGCATGAGGTCAACATGCACAATGACATTCGGAGTGGAAAAACACTAGGAAGCCACAGAGTGGCACAATGACTGAAGAGCGTAGTCACGGCGGCAAGCATATGAGGTAAGGCAGTGGCACAATGTCATTCTGGAGGCTGAAAAACAGTTATTAGGCCACAGAGTGGCCACAATACACACAGTGTGGGTATGTCATGGCGGCAGCAGGTCATGAGGTCAGGCAGTGGCAAAAATGACATTCTGGAGTGGCAAAACAGTATTAGGCCACAGAGTGGACGAATCACACAGTGGTGGAGGTCACGCGCGGCAGCAAGTAATGAGATCAGGCAGTGGCCACAATGACATTCTGGAGGCAGCAAAACATATTAAAAGGCCACATAGTGGCACCAATCACACAGTGTGAGGTCACGACAGCAGCTGCAATAAGATCAGGCCAGTGGCACAATGACATTCTGGAGGTGGCAAAACAGATATTAGGCACCAGAGTGGGCACAATGGACCACAGTGTGGAGGTCACGCGCAGCAGTATTAGAATCAGGAACAGTGGCACAATGAACATTCTGAGGCAGCAAAACATATTTACCACAGAGTGGCACAATCACACGGACAGTGTGGAGGTCCACGACAGCAGCAGGCATAAGATCAGGCAGTGGCACAATGACATCTGGATGTGCAAAACAGTATTAGGCCACAGAGTGGCACAATCACACAGTTTGAGAAGGTCAGACAGCAGCTAGCAATGAGAATCAGGCAGTGGCACAAATGACATACTGGAGGTGGCAAAACAGTATTAGGTCCACAGAGTGCGACAATGACACAGTTGGGGAGGTCACGGCGGCAGCAATATGAGATCAGGCCAGAGCACAATGACATCAGGAGTCCAGCAAAATAAACTATTAAAGCAACAGAGTGGCACAATCACACAGTGTGTGAGGTCACGTACACAGCACATAAGATCAGGCCAGTGGCATCAATGACATTCGTGGAGGTGGCAAAACAGTATTAGGCCAGAGTGGGCACAATCACGACAGTTTTGGAGGTCACCGATCAACAGCAGCAAGCATGAGATGCATGCATTGGCACAATGACATTCTGGAGGTGGGGGGGCAAAAAAAAAAAACCCAGGGGGAGAAAAGCCACAGAATGGCAGCAATGACTGAGAGCGAGGTCACGGCGCGAGCATATAAGGTCGGGCAGTGGCACAATGACAATCTGGAGGTGGCAGAAACAGGAGGAAGCCACAGAATGGCACAATGAACTGAGAGCGGAGGTCTCGGCGGCAGCAGCATGAGGTCAGGCAGAGGCTACAATGACCAGTGTGAAGGACATGGCAGCGAGCCACAGCAGCAGGCATGAGGTCAGACAGGCACAATGACACAGTGTGGTGTCACGGCAAACAGCAACAGCACAGCAGCATGAGGTCATAGAGAGGCAAAATGACAGATTGGTTGATGTGGTTGGCAATACCAGTCCCTGGTAAAGAAGGAGGTTAGGGCAGATTGGAGAAACTGTTCAGCAGATGTGGGCATCAGGTCGGTGGCGGGCATCAGAATAGTGGCTGAGGCAGGTAGTTTGAAAACCCAGACATGTGACGCCTAAGGATTGCTGTGTGGAAATCCAGGCCGATCCACCCCTGATTCATCTTGGACAAAGGTCAGTCCGTTCCACCATTTCCCGTGGACAAGCGGGTTCTCCTTGGGATAAACTATGGCCCCACGGCTGCACTGAACACCGCTCAGATGCCAGCACTACTGGCCGGGCAGACAGCTTCTCCACTGCAAACTCGGCAAGTTGCGGTCCACACATCCAGTTTGGCTGCCCAGTAGTCCAGCGGATCCTTCTAACTGAGGTGGCAGAGTGCTGTCCAAGTAGGCCACCACCTGTTGGTTTCAGGGACTGCTCCAGGACCCTGCTGCTTGGCTGCTGGCGACTGCCCTCCCACTAGCCGGGTGGAAGGAAGCTGCTCATCAGAGTCTTCCAGACATAGGTTACTACTGATGGGAGCCCTGGTACTGCTCCTACCCCCCCACCTTCCCCCAGCAGCCGCGGCAGTAGTACTGTGCGCTTAAGGAAGCCCCCGGTCAATACCTGTCATGAGGAGGGACGATTCCGCACATAGGTAGCGGCCAAACTGAGTACGGAGGATTTCCCCTATAGTATTTTGAGTTTTTCCTCCCTCTCAATAGATGGGAAAAAGGCTCCCCTTTTGGAGGGTCCAATAGGGTGGGAGAGTGGCGGGGGCCATGAAGTCACCCTCTGCCGGAATGCTGACTATATCTTCTGTCACTAGCCAGTCAAATAAGCAATGCTGCGGGCCCATCTGCACAAGTTCAATCCGAGGGGCTCCTTGCCTCCATTTCCACTGTTTACTGTCACGGTGCTTGGGGGTCCATCTGCCTCGTCTGTTCCTCATCTCCCCTCTCCATCCCCCTCCCTCCAGCTCTCTTGCTCCTCCTCTCTTGTCAGCCTGGGTAGAAAGATTCCACTCATTTCCACACCAACAAAATGCTTTCTAGCTCCAATGTCCCGCCTCCTCCCCTCCATTTCAGTCCCCACCGACTCATGTGGCCTCGAGATGTAGTCGCCACGTCTCCGTCCCCTGCCCCCAACAGATTTTTCAGCATCTGTTTCCATGACATGAGCAGTGGAATGTACGTTAATTCATCCATAATCCTGGCGACTGACAAATAAACGTCACCTCCTCGAATGGCCTCTAACAAACGGCAGGTGTCACGCATGAACTTCCACTGGCTGACATCCTAAAGTTACACAGGGGAGTACTTCCCCTGTCTGCCTGGATCCTCAAAAAAAATCGTTAATGGCCTTCTGTTCATAAACAGTCGGTCCAACATGGCCATGGCTCGGAATTCCACGGTGGAAACAACGCATATCAAGTGTGTTGGGGAGGCCGTTCTGGCCGCTGCAACTCCGAGGAGGGTGTTCTGGCTGTTGTACGAATGGATAAAGTGCATGCACAGTTTTCCTGGTCCATTTTCAGGAATCTGCTGAAGATCGTGGAAGCCTTCAGGAACCTTTTCACAACCAGATTGAACACATGCGCCATGCAGGGCGCATGGACCATCCCTCCTCGTGCAGTGCGGACACCATGTTCCTCCCATTGTCCTCACCATGGTTCCGAATTTGCAGTTGGCGCGGAGAAATGCCACACATCGATTTCTTGCTGCATGACGCGGAGCAGTTCCTCCCCTGTGTGACTTCATTCGCTGAGGCATGTCCAGGTGTAGAACTGCGGTGACACCGCTGTGCCCTACACAAGTGGGTATTAAGGAGCAGTACTTGTGTAGGCTGAGATGGTGGTGATGTAGAGAGGAAGGAGGCGGGACATTGGCGCAGCTTGCAAGCAGTTGAACAGACGTGAGTGAGAAAGTCGGCGTCCTCCTGTCCCAAGTTGTTGGTGTGCCTGGGCAGAGCACATTCCACCCATGGGGCTGTAAAGGACATTAACTGGGCCCTACCATAGTTATAATAGCTCCCAGAACGTCCGCGCTGCCGTGCACCTTGGAACAAACCGATAAGCTCAAGGACTGGCCTCATCCTTCTGTTCTTACAATTTGAGAAAAGTGCTGGTACTGCCTTTTTGGGAAAAGAAATTACGGCTTGGGAACTCTCCATCTCGCTCGGCACATAGCCATTAGTATTTCTCTGTATGGGCAGTATAACCACCATTTGGAGAAGGGAGGGACTGCAATACCAACAACTTGGACAGAGCACGGTCAGCTTCTGCACCTTAGGATGGTTGGACTGCATTACTGTTGTCCTCTTTGCAATCGCCTCGCTGAACGACTGCTGGCGCCATGATTAGCGAGGAGCAGGAGCATCTGGATACCGGGAGACGATGTCAAAGAGAAACACTCCCTTCTGCCAGAGGGGTGAGCCTTGACTGACTGCAATGGCATCGTGCCACTGGGCACTGCTGGCTCGCTGCTGCAGTTGCCAGCGGTCGGCAGGATGGACCACACGCAATATCTTGAGCCACGTTCTCCCAGCCACACGATGGTGACGTCTGCATGTGGGTTACGCGGTCCGTGGTGCCAACGTTAGCTCCCCTGGCCACGCTTCACTTTCTGCCCACAGATTCTACATATACCCATATTCGGCTCCTCCGTGGTCTTTAGCAAAGAACAGCCACACCGCCAGATATCGTATTTTACCACAACGCTCCGCACTGAGTGAACTACTGCCTGCGCTGCCCTCTCTGAGCCCCCAGTGGCCGCTACTTTTTCTCTTGGACCTGCGAAGCGGATTTTTACCCCGTGGCCGCTTGGCTCCCGACCCCCACACTGCTGCTACCCAGCTGACCTCAACGGCCACGTCGACCCACTATGCTGAGCTTGCGCTGCAGCCTGACGCGCAAGCTGACGCCCTCCTCTCCTGACGATGATGAAGCCCTTTCCTCACCCGGCTCCCCAAGTGCGGTCGCTACATCACACTAATTGTGTTTCAACGTCACTGCTGTCCTCATCACCGGTCTTGGTATGCCGAGGCTAGACCTCTCACACATCACATGACCTCCCATGCCACTCTCCACATCTATACTTTGCCCGCCTACTGCAAGAGAGCAGGGGTATATGCCCCAATTCTTCGGCTGCTGAAGTAGCTGCTCGACTGCCCTCCTCAAATTGTTCCATCCTCGGCTATAATAGTGGCGCCTGAGCCCAACCCACATAGTAGATCTCGGCTGAGAACCGGATGGGACAGGAGGCGGCTGGAGGACAAGGTGAGGGCCGCTGACCCCTCCCAGGCCATGCCAACTAATGTTGTGTCTGAGGTTCCACCGACCTCTTTGCTGGGGTTGTCAGATGTCATCTGGGAGAAGAGGATGACCTCGTCAACCAATTCAAGAACCCTTGGGTTAGCTGAACAACACACAGCCGTAAGAATGACAGCGGCAGTTGTGCCTCACCGATGACCCTGCTGCGGACGTCCCCCTTGCTGTGCTGCGACCTGGCCCTGTTCGCAGGAATGTTTGTGCCACTGCCGACCTCTCAGTGTGGCAGAGCCTGCCACCTCTCTGTCAGACATACTGTTTTGGTTCTAAAAGTGAACATACACTGTTTGATGAAGATATCTGTAATATGAAAAATATACACCCAGTTTTTTGACTCTAAATAGATACCCAGTAACAAGCTTGGGTAACCCTTGGATATAAATTGCGCACCACAAATGGCCAGAAAAATTTACTTGTAGTGGTCCGTTTAAAAACACTGTGTGTTTTACTAAATGGTAAAAGCTCAAAAAGGCTTTAATGAAATAACCCCCTTCGGACATGTATTCTACTACAGGAAAAAATGTATATTTTTGGCATTTGAAAAAGAACGTTTATTTTTGTCAGCACACCGAGCAAAAGCAACGCTTATTAAACCCCTGATGGTAAATTGCGCAAAGAATTGAGGGCAGCACAAAATCGTGCTTTGTAGCGTGTTTCATTTGCGTGTTTTCTACGCAACACAACAAGATATACAGTTGTAATTAACCTTTGCTGTAAGTAAGGCTACAGGAAAAATTTATATATTTTGGCGTTGAAAAAGACGGTTTTATTTTTGTCAGACCACACCAGCAAAACACGCTTAATTAACGCCTGGATGTAATTGCGCAATAGAATTGATCCGCCACAAAATAAGTACTTTGTAGTCACGCGTGTTTACAATTGCGTGTTTTCCCCCCCCCCCTACGCCACACAACAAGAGATAACATTTGTAATTAACCTTTTCAGTGAATTAGCTACAGGAAAAATTTATATATTTTGGCGTTGAAAAAGACGGTTTATTGGGGTCAGCACACCTGACGGCGCAGCAAAACAACGCTTAATTAACGCCCTGGATGTAAAGTTGGGCGCAAAAAGAATTAGGGCCGCAGCATAATAGTAGCTTTGTTAGCGTGTTACAATGCGTTTTACTTCTACGCAACTACAACAAGAGATTACGTTTGTAATTAACCTTGCTGTGAATTAGGCTACAGAAAAAATTTATATAGTTTTGCGTTTAAAAAGACAGGTTTTATTTTTGCAGCACACCACAAAACAACGCTTATTAAAACCCCTGGATGCAAATTGCTGCCAAGGAATTGAGCCGCACAAATAGTAGCTTGTAGCGTGTTACAATTGCGTTTTGTTCTACTCCACACAACAAGAATAGCAGTTGTAATTACCTTTGCATGTGAATTAGGCTACAGGAAAAAATGTATATAGTTTTGGCGTTGAAAAAGACGTTATTGGGGTCAGCAAACCATCAAAACAACGCTTAAATTAACCCCCGGATGTAAATTGCGCAATAGAATTGAGCAGCCAAAAAAATTAAGCTGGATTTGTATGTGTAAAAACGCTTTGCTTTAAATGAATAAACAGGAACTGGCTTAATATCCCACTGGATATTGAATTATATGCAGCTGCAGTGGACGCAGCACTGATTTCAGATCCAATATCCCAAAAAATTTGAAATAGAACATTAAGGAACAGTCTCTTAGACAGCTGAGACACCCCCACAGAAATCGCTATATAAAATCAATTCGTCAGTAAGAGCAATCAGCCGCGCAGCACCTTCCCTTGATGAGCACAAGTGAAGAGTGTGAGCTCCACGCCGTCGCGCCCGACTTATATAATGCGTGACATCACAGAATCCCGCCGGTCTCATGATTGGCTTCATCTCTGCAACATGTCATGCAAGGCTATGCCTTTCTTCCTCCCAGAATGCATTTGCCCCATGAAGAGCCTGTCTCACAGCCATATTTATCAATCAAAAAAGCACACTTTCGTTCACCCGAAGTAACCCCCAAAGTTCGACTCTCATTCGTTCCGAACCGAAGTTTCCTGAAATTCTAAACGAATTCCCACTTCTTAGAATCAAATTTGCCCCTTTCTACTGGGGTACATTAAAGTTTGTTCATGCCAAATACTGAGGGAAAACATGAAGTGATACATTGTGAAAATATACAGGAATTTTAATCGTGCTCGCAATGAATCTAGACCAACAGTGGCAAAGGGCTCGTACTGTCCAGGATCCCGCTGGCTGAAGGACCATGGGAGAGATTACAGATAGAGTTTGCTGGTCCTTTGCCAAGTGCTCCAGGAGGATACAGATATTTGCTAGTGGTGGTTGATGTATTTTCCAAATGGGTAAAAGCCTTGCCTATGAGGAAGGACACGGCTACAGCAACAGCAAAAGCTCTCTGGTGGGAGGTAATTTCAAGATGGCGCTTGGTTCACATTTCATGGGGAAAATAATGACAGACGTGTGTGAAATGCTCAAAGTAGAACAGAAATTCCATGTAATGTATCATCCTCAGTCATCAGGGATGGTAGAAAGAATGAACAGAACTTTGAAGGAGAGATTGAAAACAATGGTGCTACGGTCAGGGACCAGCTGGCTAAATCATCTACCTGCAATTTTAATGGCGATACGGGGTACGAATGCAAAAGGCACCGCAATCACCCCATACCAATTAATGACTGGTAGAGACATGAACCTGAGCCACCCTACTGATCCACAGCTCAGTCCCCCAATGAGAGGAAGTGCTGAGAAGGAAACATTCCTTATTCAGTTGCAAGACCAGATACAGAGGTATTTTGCCCTCACTGCTAGAGCGGAACATGGCGTCAAGAGCAAGGTAAGAGCCTGGCAAGCCACCCATAAAGGTGGGAGATAGGCTTATGTTTAAGAATTCTGTGCCCAAATCTTCTTGGGATGGTAATTGGGTGGGTCCATATTACGTTTCAAGGCTTTATTAGAGCGAACATAGTACAAGAAACAAAGGGAAACACTTGAAATGTGGATGGGAAAGTGGATCCTTGGGACCGTGGAGGCAGACTCCACCTACCAGAGTACGGGAATACTGTCCACATGAAACAAATCCACAAGGGCAAGGCCTAGGATCACAGATCCAGAGACTGTAGATGACAGGATAGCCTGGGCCACCGTGGGACAAGAGGGACAGCAGAGAAACACTGGACTCCACCAGGAGGGACAGCACAGGAACACCGGACTCCGCCAGGAGGTACAGCTCAGGAACACAGGATTCTGCCAGGAGGTACAGCTCAGAAACACAGAACTCCGCCAAGAGGTACAGCTCAGGAACACAGGACTCTGCCAGGAGGTACAGCTCAGGAACACAGGACTCTGTGTTACAGTATGCAGCTATATCAAAATCCCTATCTACTACAGTCTAAGATTCCCAAATCTCGCTGTACCCCAACCCTAACTAATCTATCTAGCAGCTTTTCCTTTGTGAAATTGCTGGGTAATGGTGCGTCTGCTTCCTTTCAACCAAGCACAGCAGAGAGCAGTGTGTTAAGTTCACAGTCTCTAATCATAATGGCGTTCACCAGGAAATACAGTGACATAGATAAAACAGGGTCATGTGATTTTAGCAGCCAATGAGATCCCTACACCCTACTGGTGACGTTCTAGACCCCCTCTGTGCTCTGCACTATTTGGCTGCCGTCAAAAGTACAGGAAGCAGTGAAAATGGCACAATCTTAATTCTCTATCGCGATTTTTGATCTGAGATCCACTCAAGATCTCACCCCGTGGGGTCAAAATGATCACAAGCATGTTGAGCAAAAATCCCAGAACCACACGGGGGACATAGTGGATGACCTGCAGAGAGATAAGACCAACATAACAAAGGCTACCACAGTAACAACACACTACACCGCCAGGACCAGATCCGCAGTGGCCAGACGTGTCCCCCCTTCTTAAGCAGTTACATGTCCGCCCGTCTAAGGTTGCTAAAGAGCATTTGGATGATCCAGAGAGTATTGGGAGAATGTCATATGGTCAGATGAAACCAAAGTACAACTGGTGGAAACAAAACTCGTTGTGTTTGGAAGGAAGAGAATGCTGAATCCAAAGAACACCAGACCTACTGTGAAGCATGGATTCACAGCTTTGGGACTGTTTACAAAGAACACCATGCCTACTGTGGAGCATGGGGGTAGCAACATCAAGATTTGGGACTGTTTCTCTGCAAAGGGACCAGGACGACTATATGAAAGAATGAATGGGACCATGTATCGTGAGATTTTGAGTGCATACCTCCTTCCATCAGCAAGGGTATGAAGATGAAACGTGTCTGGGACTTTCAGCATTACAATGACCCCAAGCAACCGCTAGGCAACAAAGGAGTGGCTTCATAAGAAGCATTTCAAGATCCTGGAGTGGCCTAGCCAGTCTCCAGATCTCAACCCCATAGAAACCTTTAGAGGTAGTTGAAAGTCCGTGTTGCTCAGCGACTGCCGCAAAACAACATTGCTCTAGAGGAGATCTGCATGGAGGAATGGGCCAACATACCAGCGACAGTGTGTGCCAACCTTGTGAAGACTGAAAACGTTTGAACTCTGTCATTGGCCAACAAAGAGTATCAGGAAGACAAGATTGAGAGGAACGTCTGTTATTGACCAAATACTTATTTTCCACCATAATTTGCAAATAAATTGTTTCCAGATCAGACAATGGGATTTTCGGGATTTGTTTTCTCATTTTGTCTCTCAAGAGTTTCCAAGCTCCAGCAGCCGAGCGTTTGTTGCTGGGATGTGTTACCCTGTTTCCCCGAAAATAAGACAGTGTCTTATATTAATTTTTGCTCCTAAAGACGAGCTAAGACTTATTTTTATGGGATGTGTTATTTTTCCTAATGAACAATAATTCACCATTCTATTGTTGAACAAACCAGGCCGTCCTAGGGGCGCCGAGCTCCGCTCACCCGAGGGGCGCCGCGGCCGCCCAGCCCGCCCGAGGATCGCCCGATGACTCTGCGCGACCTGTTTTATAACAGCCCCGCCCGCAGAGCCAGCAGCTGCAGGGAGTGAAGGCATGACGGAACGTTCCCGTCCTGACTCTCTCCCCTGTAATCAGTGTCACAGGGGGTCGCACAGGCTCTCACACCGCGCCCCCTGCTAACGCTGTGTCTCCTCGTCTGGCAAGCTCTGCCGCCGATGAGATCCCTGGGAGCTGCGTGCAGCGTAAGCACGTGAGTGACTTCACCTCTGCTTACAACCGCTCTGCAGCTCCCACCCCACCCTTTGGCTGAGCACCTCCGGAGCTTGGATGCCGCGGACCGAGGTGAATACTGCTCTTGTTATTTTATAATTACTTACAGGGCATCCTGCTACAAGAGGGGCACACTAGTTACAGGGGGTGGGGCATCTACTGGCTACAGGGGGGGCACACTGGGCTACAAGAGGGGGCATCCTGGCTACAAGGGGTCCACACTGGCTACAGAGTTGCATCCTGGCTCATGGTGGCACACTGGGCTACAAGAGGGTCAATCCGGCTCAGGGGGCACACTGGCTACAAGAGGGGCATCCTGGCTTACAAGGGGGGGCACACATCGGCTACAATTGGGGCATCCTGGCTACAAGGGGGGCACACTGGCACAATTGGGGCACACTGCTACAAGGGGCCACTGACTACAAGGGGGGCACACTGGCTACACGCGGTCACTGGCTACAATTGGACACACTGGCACAAGGGGGCATCCTGTCTAAAATTTGGGCACACTGGCTACAATGGGGCACCACTGGCTACAAATGGTGGCATCAACTGCTACAAGGGGGGAACACTGGCTGCAAGGGGGCATCACTGGCACAGGGGGCATCACTGGCTACAGGGGCGGCAATCACTGGGCTACAGTGGGGGGCGACACTGGCTACAATGGGGGCACACTGGCGTACAGGGGGGGCATCACTGGGTAGAAAGTGGGGGCACTCACTGGCTACGGGGCATCCTACTGGCTACAGGGGGGCAATCTGGCTGGCTACAGGGGCATCTACTGATATCTGGGGCCAATCTACGGCTACAGGGGCATCAACTGGCTACAATGGGGGCACACAGCATCTTTACAAGGGGGCATCACTGGCAACAAGGGGCAGTCTCTGGCTACAAGGTGGCATCTCTGCTACAAGGGGGCATCTACTGGCTACGGGGGCATCTACTTGCTACAGGGGGCATAACTGGCTACAGGGGACATCTACAGATAACAGGGCAATCTGCTGGCTACAGGGGGCATCACTGCTACAAATGGGGGCATCACTGCTAAAAATTGGGGCACAACTAGCTACAAGGGGGGCATCACTGGTCCTACAGGGGGGCATCTATGAGGCTTACAAGGGGGCATCTCTGGCCTACAGGGGCATCAGCTGGCTACAGGGGGGCATCACTGGCTACAGTGGGCATCTACTGATAACAGGGGCATCAACTGGCTACAGGGGGCATCAACTGGCTACAGGGGGCATCAACTGGCTAAAGGGGGGCATCACTGCTACAGGGGGCATCACTGGCTACAGGGGGGCATCTACTGATAAACAGGGGCATCTACTTGAGTAACAAGGGGGGCATCAACGCATACAGGGGGGCATCAACTGGCTAAAAGGGGGGCTAAAACTAGCTACAGGGGCATCCACTGGCTACAGGGGCAAACACTGGCTACAGGGTGTATCACCACTGGCACAGGGGGCTACTACCTGGCTATAGGGGGCTACAACTGGCTACAGGGGCTATTACATGGCTACCATATGAAGTATGCTTAATAGATGGTGAGTTAGTATAGAATAGGGAAATGGTTGGAAAATGCTTATTAAAGGGAAGAGTTTTAAGATATTTGTTTTGTAAAATTTTACAGTGATAGCGGGAGTAGTCTTCATGGCTCTGGGACAGATGAGAAGAAAGAAGAAGAAGAGAAAGAGAAACAACTCTTCAGTAAGACTCCTTCCTGTGAGTCACTAATAGATCTTTACTGTAACCATTTATATGTGTGCAGAGCCTGTGTTCAGCGGTAATTCCACCACTGAAAGTATAACTGTCTGCTGGGATTATATGTTGAAGTATAAATGGTTTGTTATCAGTAATGGTCATTTTGTATTAATCAGCATCACTATGTGCTGGTGATCATGTGGTCACACGGTGTTGTGTGTATTTGGTCACTATTGTTGAAATGTTGACGATGGAGGTGGAGTAGTATTATTCCAGTCACTCTTTTTTCTGGTGAATGTGTTCTTAGTGTGGTCCTTGGGATTCTGGTTGTGTAGCAGTGTGTATTTGGTAACTGTATGACATTAGCTATAATTTTTTATGTAGACATTGTGGTAAATCTTTTTGTTATTTTAGGATTTGGTTGATGGTGATGCACTGTGTTTCATTATGGCACATTATGTTACATGGGGGGGCGAAATTTCTTTCCTCGCCCTGAGTGAAATTTAGCCTAGGAACTGCCCTGGAACAAACCATCAACATGTATTAATATCCTGTAGTGATTTCATCACAAACATCAGCATAAGCAGCCAAACTCTGAACTGCATAAAAAAATGCACCATGTCTTATTTTCGGGGAAACAGGGTATATCCTACAGATGATCCGTTCTGTATCTTCTAAAACCAGGTTTTGTTAGAGGGGTTTTACCATGAAGTAAAATTGACGTGAGATGCTTGCAAATTAAATAATAAACATTATCACTTGGGATGAGCAAATTGATTCTAACAAAGTAGAATTAGTTTCGAATTAATTTCTTTTCTGCCCTACACACAGCTCAATTCCAGCCAGTTCAGTCTCTTGCTATCTGTGGCAAACAGTTAATTTTTTCACTTATTGTGATAATGCTGTTAAACACTGATACATATAGAGCCCCCCTCCACCCCATCAAAAGAGTGGAGAGGGTGTCGGCAGTAATTTTGCATTGAAATCACTAATAATTTTGCCCTTATAATAATAATAATCTTGATTTATATAGCGCCAACATATTCCGCAGCACTTTACAATTTGG
>JAODAL010029963.1:0-50755 GCA_025379985.1 Phyllomedusa bahiana | reverse complement strand
GGGGAAGAAGAAGAAAGGAAGGAAGACGGGGAAAAGATAAGGGGAAGGGGGAGAAAAGGAGACCATGGGGAAAAAAGAGGGGGGGAGGGAAAGGGAAGGAAAGGAAGGAGGACAGGGGAAAGTGAGGGGAAGGGGGAAAAGAAGAGAAGAAGGCAAGGAAGGAGGAAGGGAGAGAAGAGAGGGGAGAGGAGAGAAGAAGAAGGAAAGGCGAAGGGGGAAAGAGAAAAGGGGAGAGAGAGAGAGAAGAAAGGAGGGAGAGATGGGGAAGAAAATGGGGGACAGTAGGAAGAGAAGGGAAAGAGAAGAGAGGAAAAGACAGGGGAAAGATAGAAGAGAAAGGAAGTGACAGTGAAAAGAGGGGGGAAGAAGAAGAAGAGGAAGGAGAAGTGAGAAAGAGGAGGAGGGAGGACAGAAGAGAAGAAGGGTAGGAGACAGGGAAGATAGAGGGAGGAGAGGAAGAAGAAGAAGGGAGACCAGGGAGAAGAGATGGGAGGAGATGAGAAGACGAAAAGAGAGAGAGGAGACAGGGAAGAGAGGGGGAAGAGAGAAGAGAGAGAGGAGAAGGAGACAGGGAAAAGAGGAGGAGGGGGAGAGAGAGAGGACAAGGAGAGGACTAGGGAGAAGAAGATAGGGAGGAGGAAGAAGAGAGAGAAGAAAGGAGAGAGAGACAGGAGGAAAAGAAGAGAGGAGGGAGGAAAGGTAGAAGGAAGGAAGGGAACAGAGAGAGGAGCACAGGGGGGAAAGAGAGAGAGGAAAGGAAGGAGACCAGAGAGAACAAGAGAGAGGTACAGAGAGAAAAAGGAGGACAGTAAGAGCGGTGGGATGAAGGAAGAGAGAAAGAGACAGAGGAGGAAAAGAGGGGAGAGGAGAAAGGAAGGAGAACAGAGGGATGAGGGGGGAGGAGGAAAAGAGAAGGAGAGGAGACAAGGAGAGAGAGATAGGGAGAGAGAGGGAGGAAGAAGAAGAGGAAGTAGGAAGTGAGACATGAGAGAGATGGAGACCGGAGAGAGAGAGTACACGAGAGATAGAGACAGGAGCCGAGTACAGAGAGGAGTGAGACAGGACGTAGAGAGAGAGACGAGAGTAGTGAGACGGAGAGAGAGAAGACAGGAGAGTGAGACCAGGGGACTTGAGAATGATACGGAGAGAATGAGACCGGAAGGTATGAGAACGGACGGAATGGATGACCGGAGAGAGAGAGACAGGAGAGAGAGAGACAGAGAGAGTGAGACAGGAGAGAGAGAGAGACAGAGAGAGTGAGACCGGAGAGAGTGAGACAGGAGAGAGTGAGACAGGAGAGAGAGAGAGACAGGAGAGAGAGAGAGGGAGACAGATAGAGAAGACAGAGAGAGACAGGAGAGAGAGAGGGACGAGATGAGACGAGTGGACAGAGACTGAGAGAAGAGTACATGAGACTTGAGAGAGAGACAGAGACTGAGAGAGAGACAGAGACTGAGAGAGACAGAGACTGAGAGAGTGAGAGAGAGACTGAGAGAGTGAGAGAGAGACTGAGAGAGAGAGAGAGAGACTGAGAGAGAGAGAGAGACTGAGAGAGTGAGAGAGAGAGTGAGAGAGTGAGAGAGAGACTGAGAGAGAGAGAGACAGAGAGAGAGAGGGACAGAGAGAGAGAGAGACAGAGAGAGAGAGGAGACTGAGAGAGAGAGAGACGAGACAGAGAGAAGAGGACAGAGATGTGAGAGAGAGGGAACAGAAGAGAGAGGTGGACAGAGGAGAGAGAAAGAGAAAAAAAAAAAATGGGGATAGAGAGACAGAGAGGAGAGACAGAGAGAGACAGAGACAGTGAGACGGAGAGACAGAGACAGTGAGAGACAGAGAGAGTGAGAGAGAAGACATGAGAGGAAGAGAGTAGTGAGATCATGAAGTAGACTAGAGGATGAGAATAAGAGACAGTAGCGAGAGAGAGACAGAGAGACAGAGAGATATGAGAGAGAGTGCGGGACAGAGAGAGACAGAGAGAGAGTGAGGGCGAGACAGAGAGAGAGAGTGCGGGACAGAGATAGACAGAGAGAGAGAGAGAGAGAGAGACAGAGAGAGATTTGAGCATTGCTGGACAGCGAGAGTGAGACAGGAGTGGGGGGGGGGAAAAGAGGAGGAGGGAAGAGAGAGACAGAGAGACAGAGAGAGAGAGAGAGAGAGCGAGTGCAGGACAGAGAGGGAGAGATAGAGAGTGAGAGAGTGCAGGACAGAGAGGGAGAGATAGAGAGTGAGAGAGTGCAGGACAGAGGGGGAGAGATAGAGAGTGAGAGAGTGCAGGACAGAGCGCGAGAGATAGAGAGAGAGAGTGCAGGACAGAGAGAGAGAGAGAGGGAGAGAGAGTGCAGGACAGAGAGGGAGAGAGTGCAGGACAGAGAGGGAGAGAGTGCATGTGTTGACAGGAGAGGGAGCAGAGATGCAGACAGGACAGCAGAGGGATGAGAGTGCAGGAAGAGTGGGAGGAGTGTGGCAGGTACAGAGGAGAGAGAGTGCAGGAGAGAGAGAGAAGAGAGTGCCAGGGACAGTTGAGGAGAGAGTGCTGGAGAGAGAGAGAGTGCAGGAGAGAGAGAGAGTGCAGGACAGAGAGAGAGTGAGTGCAGGACAGAGAGAGAGTGCAGGACAGAGAGAGAGAGAGAGTGTGCAGGACAGAGAGAGAGAGAGTGCAGGACAGAGAGAGAGAGAGAGTGCAGGACAGAGAGAGAGAGAGAGAGTGCAGGACAGAGAGAGAGAGAGAGTGTGCAGGACAGAGAGAGAGTGCAGGACAGAGAGAGAGTGCAGGACAGAGAGAGAGTGCAGGACAGAGAGAGAGTGCAGGACAGAGAGAGAGTGCAGGACAGAGAGAGGGAGTTTTTGGCAGGGGGGGGAACAGTGAGAGAGAGTGCTGGACAGAGAGAGAGTGCAGGACAGAGAGAGAGAGAGAGTGCAGGACAGAGAGAGAGAGAGAGTGCTGGAGAGAGAGAGAGTGTTGCAGGGGACTAGTGACGGGATGAGAGTGCAGGCCAGAGTGAGGAGAGTGCAGGTCAGAGAGAGAGAGTGCGGACAGAGAGAGAGAGAGAGGTGCAAGGACAGAGAGGTAGATGATGAGAGTGGCAGGACAGAGAGAGGAAGAGAAGGTGCTGGACAGAGAGAGGAGAGAGGAGGGATAGAGAGAGCAGGGGAGGAGAGGTGCAGGGGTGAGAGTGCGGGGATGAGAGTGCAGGGGGAAGAGTGCAGGGGAGAGAGTGCAGGGGAGAGAGTGCAGGGGAGAGAGTGCAGGGGAGAGAGTGCAGGGGAGAGAGTGCAGGGGAGAGAGTGAGTGAGTGAAGGGGAGAGAGAGAGTGAGTGAAGGGGAGAGAGAGAGTGAGTGAAGGGGAGAGAGAGAGTGAGTGAAGGGGAGAGAGAGAGTGAAGGGGAGAGGTGAGGGGTTAGTGGAAACAGAGTAGAGTGAAGGGCGAGGAGAGCGTGAAGGGGAGAGAGAGTGAAGGGGAGAGAGAGAGAGAGTGAAGGGGAGAGAGAGAGAGAGTGAAGGGGAGAGAGAGAGAGAGTGAAGGGGAGAGAGAGAGAGAGTGAAGGGGAGAGAGAGAGAGAGAGAAGGGGAGAGAGAGAGTGAAGGGGAGAGAGAGTGAAGGGGAGAGAGAGAGAGTGAAGGGGAGAGAGAGAGAGTGAAGGGGAGAAGAGAGAGAGAAGAGAGAGAGGAGTGATAGGGTGGAGAGAGAGAGAGTGAAGTGGGGAGAGAGGAGAGAGTGAAGGGAGTGAGAGAGAGTAGTGGAAGAGGGAGAGAGAGAGAGTGAAGGGGGAGAGAGAGAGGTGAAGGAGGATGAGAGAGAGAGAGTGCGAAGGGGAGAGGAGAGTAGAGATGTGACAGGGGGTGAGGGGAGAGAGAGAGAGTGAAGGGGAGAGAGAGAGAGAGTGAAGGGGAGAGAGAGAGAGAGTGAGGGGAGAGTGAGAGAGAGGGAAGGGGAGAGAGAGAGAGTGAAGGGGGAGGGAGAGAGGAGAGAGGGGGTGAGTGAGAGAGAGAGAGAGTGAATGGGAGAGTGAAGTGTGAAGTGGAAGGGGGTAGGGAGAGAGAGATGAGAATGAAGGGGAGAGAGTGAGAGAGAGAAGTGGAGAGGGAGAGAGAGAGTGATAGGGGAGGAGAGAGAGAGAGTGAAAGAGAGAGAGAGTGAGAAAGGGGAGGAGAGAGAGAGAGTGAGGGGAGAGAGAGAGAGAGTGATGGGGTGAGAGAGAGAGTGAAGGGGAGAGAGAGTGAAGGGGAGAGAGAGTGAAGGGGAGAGAGAGAGAGTGAAGGGGAGAGAGAGAGGGGAGAGAGAGTGAAGGGGAGAGAGAGAGAGTGAAGGGGAGAGAGAGTGAAGGGGAGAGAGAGTGAAGGGGAGAGAGAGAGTGAAGGGGAGAGAGAGAGTGAAGGGGAGAGAGAGAGTGAGGGGGAGAGAGAGAGAGAGGGGGAGAGAGAGAGTGAAGGGTAGAGAGAGTGAGGGGGAGAGAGAGTGAAGGGGAGAGGAGTGAAGGGGAGAGGAGTGAAGGGGAGAGGAGTGAAGGGGAGAGAGAAGTGAAGGGGAGTCAGTGAAGGTGGGAGAGGAGGTGAGAGTGCAAGGAGAGAAGTGAGAGGTGCAGGAGGATGAGTATTGTGAGGAGTGCAGGAGGAGAGAGAGAAAGTGCAGGAGAGAGAGAGAAAGTGCAGGAGAGAGAGAAAGTGCAGGAGAGAGAGAAAGTGCAGGAGAGAGAGAGAAAGTGCAGGAGAGAGAGAGAAAGTGCAGGAGAGAGAGAAAGTGCAGGAGAGAGAGAAAGTGCAGGAGAGAGAGAGAAAGTGCAGGAGAGAGAGAGAGAGTGCTAGGCACAGGAGTGAGAGTTTGCAGGGACAGAAGATGTGTTGAGAGTGCAGTAACAGAGTTGAGATGGGAGAGAGAGTGCAGGACAGAGAGAGAGGGAGAGAGAGTGCAGGACAGAGAGAGAGGGAGAGAGAGTGCAGGACAGAGAGAGAGGGAGAGAGAGTGCAGGACAGAGAGAGAGAGAGTGTGCAGGACAGAGAGAGAGAGTGCAGGACAGAGAGAGAGAGTGCAGGACAGAGAGAGAGAGAGAGAGAGTGCAGGAGAGAGAGAGAGAGAGAGAGAGAGTGCAGGAGAGAGAGAGAGAGAGAGAGAGTGCAGGAGAGAGAGGAGAGAGAGAGAGTGCAGGAGAGAGAGAGAGGAGAGAAGAGAGAGAGTGCAGGAGAGAGAGAGAGAGAGAGAGTGCAGGAGAGAGAGAGAGAGAGAGAGAGAGAGTGCAGGAGAGAGAGAGAGAGAGAGAGAGAGAGTGATGAGGAGAGTGCGGCCTAAGGACAGAGAGAGCGAGAGAGGAGTGCATGGGTCCGAGAGAGAGAGAGAGAGAGTGCAGACAGAGAGAGAGAGAGTGTGCAGACAGAGAGAGAGAGAGAGTGTGCACGGACAGAGATTGAGTGAGTAGTGTTGCAGGACGAGAGTGAGAGAGAGAGTGCAGGAGAGAGAGGAGAGAGAGAGTGGTAGTGCGTACAGAGAGAGAGGAGAGTGTGAGGGGACAGGATTGAGAGAGAGTGCAGGACACAGAGAGAGAGAGAGTGCAGGACACAGAGAGAGAGAGTGCTGTTCACAGAGAGAGAGAGTGTGCAGGAGAGAGAGAGAGAGAGTGTGCAGGACAGAGAGAAAGAGAGTGCAGGACACAGAGAGAGAGAGAGTGCAGGACACAGAGAGAGAGTGAGAGAGTGCAGGACACAGAGAGAGAGTGAGAGTGCAGGACACAGAGAGAGAGAGTGTGCAGGACACAGAGAGAGAGAGAGAGAGTGTGCAGGACAGAGAGAGAGAGTGCAGGACAGAGAGAGAGAGTGCAGGACAGAGAGAGAGAGAGAGAGTGCAGGACAGAGAGAGAGAGAGAGAGAGTGCAGGACAGAGAGAGAGAGTGCAGGACAGAGAGAGAGAGTGCAGGACAGAGAGAGAGAGAGAGTGCAGGACAGAGAGGGAGAGAGAGATAGAGAGTGCAGGACAGAGAGGGAGAGAGAGATAGAGAGTGCAGGACAGAGAGGGAGAGAGAGAGAGTGCAGGCCAGAGAGAGAGAGTGCAGGCCAGAGGGAGAGAGTGCAGGCCAGAGGGAGAGAGAGTGCAGGCCGCGGGAGAGAAGTGCAGGGACAGATGGAGACGGGAGAGACGTGTGCAGGACAGATTTGTAGAGAGGGAGAGGAGGGTGCAGGACAGAAGAAGAGAGAGAGAGTACAGGAGAGAGAGGAGGGAGAGTGCAGAACAGATAGAGTGAGTGCAGGAGAGAGAGCAGAGGGATTGGAGAGTGCAGGAAGAGATGAGAGTGAGAGAGTGGGCAGGAGAGAGAGAGATGAGGACCAGCGAGTGAGTGCAGGACAGAGAGAGAGAGAGTGCAGGACAGAGAGAGAGAGAGAGAGAGAGTGCAGGACAGAGAGAGAGAGTGCAGGACAGAGAGAGAGAGAGTGCAGGACAGAGAGAGAGAGAGAGTGCAGGACAGAGAGAGAGAGAGAGAGAGAGAGTGCAGGACAGAGAGAGAGAGAGAGAGAGAGAGTGCAGGACAGAGAGAGAGAGAGAGAGAGTGCAGGAGAGAGAGAGAGAGTGCAGTCCAGAGGGAGAGAGAGTGCAGGCCAGAGGGAGAGAGAGAGCAGGCCAGAGGGGAGAGAAGAGTGCAGAAAGAGAGAAGTTGGTAGAGAGAGTGCAAGGACTTGAGAGGAGATGGGGAGTGATGAGAGTGCAGGACAGAGAGAGAGAGAGAGAGCGAGAGAGATTGTGCAGGACAGAGAGAGTGAGTGCAGGACAGAGAGAGAGTGAGAGAGAGTGCAGGACAGAGAGAGAGGGAGAGAGAGTGCAGGAGAGAGAGAGGGAGAGAGTGTGCAGGACAGGACGATGAGAGAGTTGGGCAGGGTCACAGAGAGAGAGGCAGGACAGAGAGGAGAGAGAGTGAGGTGCGGACAGTCAGAGAGAGAGCGAGGCGAGAGAGAGGATGCAGGACAGAGAGTAGAGAAGAGGAGAGAGGTGCAGGAGCAGAGAAGATGTGAGAGAGAGAGAGAAGTGCTGGCCCAGGACAGAAGGAGAGAGAGAGAGAGAAGTGCAGCAGTGGACAAGAGAGAGGAGAGTGCTAGGACTTGAGAGAGAGAGAGAGACGTGCAGGACGAAGAGAGAGAGGAGGAGTGCAGGGACAGAGAGAGAGAGAGTCCGCGACAGAGAGAGAGAGAGTTGTGCAGGACAGAGAGAGAGAGTTTGCTCTGGACATCAGAGAGAGGAGAGTGCAGGACACAAGATAGAGAGAGAGACGTGCAGTGGAAACCAGAGAGAGGAGAGTGTCGCAGGAAGAAGGAGAGAGAGAGTGTGCAGGGACAGAGAGAAAGAGAGGCAGGACACAGAGAGAGGAGTTGTTTTGCAGGACAGAGAAGAGAGAGTGAGAGTTTGCAGGACCCAGAGAGGAGAGGTGAGAGAGTGTACTAGGACACAGAGAGAGAGAGAGAGTGCAGGACACAGAGAGAGAGAGAGTGCAGGACACAGAGAGAGAGAGAGAGAGAGTGTGCAGGACACAGAGAGAGAGAGTGCAGGACAGAGAGAGAGAGAGAGTGTGCAGGACAGAGAGAGAGAGAGAGAGAGGGCGAGAGAGAGAGAGGAGAGATGTGCAGGACAGAGAGAAGAGAGTGCAGGACAGAGAGAGAGAGAGCTGTGGGACAGAGAGCGAGAGAAGTGCAGGAAGAGAGAGAGAGAGAGATAGAGAGTGCAGGACAGAGAGGGAGAGAGAGATAGAGAGTGTAGGACAGAGAGGAGTGAGAAGAGAGAGTGCAGGCCAGAGAGAGAGAGTGCAGGCCAGAGAGAGAGAGAGTGCAGGCCAGAGGGAGAGAGAGTGCAGGACAGAGAGAGAGGGAGAGAGAGTGCAGGCCAGAGGGAGAGAGAGTGCAGGACAGAGAGAGAGGGAGAGAGAGTGCAGGACAGAGAGAGAGGGAGAGAGAGTGCAGGACAGAGGAGAGAGGGAGGAGGAGAGAGAGAGAGTGCAGGACAGAGAGAGAGAGAGAGAGTGCAGGACACAGAGAGAGAGTGCAGGACACAGAGAGAGAGTGCAGGACACAGAGAGAGAGTGCAGGACACAGAGAGAGAGAGAGAGTGCGAGGACAGCGAGATGAGCGAGAGAGAGTGCAGGGACAGAGAGAGGTGAGAGAGAGAGAGACGAGGAGAGTTGAGAGTGCCGGGACAGAGAGAGAGAGAGAGAGGAGTGCAGGACAGAGAGAGAGAGAGAAGAGATGTTGCGCAGGGACAGAGATGATGGGGGGGGGGTGGGGGGGGGGGGGGGAGAGAGAGGAGAGTGACATGAGGGAAGAGAGAGAGAGAGAGTGCACGACAGAGAGAGAGAGAGAGAGAGAGAGAGTGTGCAGGACAGAGAGAGAGAGAGTGTGCAGGACAGAGAGAGAGAGAGAGTGCAGGACAGAGAGAGAGAGAGAGAGTGGCTGGATCACAGTGTGAGGAGAGAGAGTGCGCAGGACACAGAGAGAGAGGAGTGTGCAGGGGGACAGATGAGAGAGAGAGAGTTTGCAGGAGAGAGAGAAAGAGAGTGCAGGACACAGGGAGGAGTGAGTGTGCATGGACAGAGAGATAGAGTAGAGATGAGTGCAGGGACACAGAGAGAGAGAGAGAGAGTGCAGGACACAGAGAGAGAGTGAGAGTGCAGGACACAGAGAGAGAGAGTGTGCAGGACACGAGAGAGAGAGAGAGAGTGTGTGCAGGACACAGAGAGAGAGAGAGTGGGGGACAGAGAGAGAGGGAGAGTTGCAGACTGAGAGGAGAGAGAGAGTGTCAGTGTAGTCAGAGAGAGAGACGAGAGTGCGGGGACAGAGAGAGAGAGAGTGTGCAGGGTTTCAGAGAGAGAGAGCAGTGCAGGAGCAGAGAGAGAGAGAGAAAGTGCAGGAGAGAGAGAGAGAGTGCAGGAGAGAGAGGGAGGATGACGATAGAAGATTGTGCAGGACAGAGAGGGAGAGAGAGATAGAGAGTGCAGGACAGAGAGAGAGAGAGAGATAGAGAGTGCTGGACAGAGAGGGAGAGAGAGAGAGAGAGTGCAGGACAGAGAGAGAGAGTGCAGGCCAGAGGGAGAGAGTGCAGGCCAGAGGGAGAGAGAGTGCAGGACAGAGGGAGAGAGAGTGCAGGAGAGAGAGAGAGAGAGTGCAGGACATAGAGGGAGAGAGTGCAGGACAGAGAGAGAGAGAGTTGCAGGACAAGAGTGAGAGGAGAGTGCAGGACAGAGAGAGGAAGAGAGTGCCCAAGGGACTGAGAGAGAGAGAGTGCAGAGGAGAGAGAGAGTGCAGAGGAGAGAGAGAGTGCAGGACGTGATTCTGTAGAGAGTGCAGGACCAGAAGTGAGAGGCGGAGAGTGTGCAGGACAGAGAGAGGGAGAGAGTGTGCAGGACAGAGAGAGAGGGAGAGAGAGTGCAGGACAGAGAGAGAGGGAGAGAGAGTGCAGAGGAGAGAGTGCAGGAGAGAGAGAGAGTGCAGGAGAGAGAGTGCAGGAGAGAGAGAGTGAGTGCAGGACAGAGAGAGTGAGTGCAGGACAGAGAGAGTGAGTGCAGGACAGAGAGAGAGAGTGCAGGACAGAGAGAGAGAGTGCAGGACAGAGAGAGGGAGAGAGAGAGTGCAGGAGAGAGAGAGGGAGAGAGAGTGCAGGAGAGAGAGAGAGGAGAGAGAGTGCAGGAGAGAGAGAGAGGAGAGAGAGAGAGTGCAGGAGAGAGAGAGGAGAAAGAGAGAGTGCAGGAGAGAGAGAGAGAGTGCAGAGGAGAGAGAGTGCAGGAGAGAGAGAGAGACAGTGCAGGAGAGAGAGAGAGTGCAGAGGAGAGAGAGTGCAGAGAGAGGGAGAGAGTGCAGAGGAGAGAGAGAGCAGAGGAGAGAGAGAGTACAGGAGAGAGAGGAGGGAGAGTGCAGAACAGATAGAGTGAGTGCAGGGACTCAGAGGAGGAGAGTGTGCAGGAAGGAGAGAGATGAGTGCAGGGACAGAGAGAGAGAGAGTGTCCTTACAGAGAGAGAGAGAGTCGGCAGGACAGAGGAGATGACAGTGCAGGAAGAGTGAGAGAGACAGTTGCAGGGACAGATGGAGGAGAGTGAGTGTGCAGGAACAGAGTAGAGTCGAGTGCAGGAGAGAGAGGAGAGGAGAGAGAAAGTGCAGGAGAGAGAGACAGTGCAGGAGAGAGAGAGAGAGAGAGTGTGCAGTACAGAGAGAGAGAGAGTGTGCAGGACAGAGAGAGACAGTGCAGGACAGAGAGAGAGAGAGTGCAGGACAGAGAGAGAGAGAGTGCAGGACAGAGAGAGAGAGAGAGGAAAGTGTAGAGAGAGAGTGATCAGTGACCGAGAGAGGGAAGCGAATGAGCAGGGACAGAGAGAGAGAGTGCAGGACAGAGAGAGAGAGAGTGCAGGACAGAGAGAGAGAGAGAGAGTGCAGGACAGAGAGAGAGAGAGAGTGCAGGACAGAGAGAGAGAGAGAGAGTGCAGGACAGAGAGAGAGAGAGAACAGGACAGAGAGAGAGAGAGAGAGAGCGAGAGGGCTAGGACATGAGAGTGAGAGACGAGAGAGAAGTGCCAGGACAGACGAGAGATGAGAGAGAGTAGTGTAGCTAGGACAGAGAGAGAGCGAGAGAGAGACGAGGAGAGAGAGAGAGAGTGTGCAGGAGAGAGAGAGGAGAGAGAGTGCACTGCACAGAGAGAGAGTGAGAGTGTGTGCAGGACAGAGAGTGAGAGTAGGACAGAGAGAGAGAGAGAAGTGCTAGGACAGGAGAGAGAACGAGAGGACGAGTGCAGGACAGAGGAGAAGAGAAGTGCAGACAGAGATGAGGAGAGAAGTGCAGGACAGAGAGAGAGAGTGTGCAGGACAGAGAGAGAGAGAAGAGAGGAGAGGACAGTGTGCAGGACAGAGAGAGAGAGAGTTCAGGACAGAGAGAGAGAGAGAGTTCAGGACAGAGAGAGAGAGAGAGTTCAGGACAGAGAGAGAGTGTGCAGGACACAGAGAGAGAGAGTGTGCAGGGACAGGAGAGATGATGATAAGTGTTGCAGGACAGAAGAGAGGAGGAGAAGAGTGTGCAGGACAGAGAGAGAGAGAGTGAAGAGACAGAGAGAGAGAGAGAGTGCTGGACACAGAGAGAGAGAGTGTGCAGGACAGAGAGAGAGAGAGTGCAGGACAGAGAGGAGAGAGTTAGTGAGTGCTGCAGGAACAGAGAGAGAGAGAGAGTGTGCGAGGGTACAGAGAGAGAGAGAGGTGTGCTGGACAGAGAGGAGAGAGAGATGAGTGCAGGGACAGAAGAGAGGAGTGCAGGACAGAGAGAGAGAGAGTGCAGGACAGAGAGAGAGGGAGAGAGTGTGCAGGACCGAGAGAGAGAGAGAGGAGAGAGAGTTGCAGTGACAGTGAAAAGAGGAGAGAGAGTGCAGGACCAGAGGAGAGATAGAGTGCAGAGGACAGAGAGAGAGAGTTGCAGACAGGAGAGAGAGTGCAGGAGAGCGAGAGAGAGTGCAGGGACAGAGAGAGAGACGAGAGAGTGCAGGATCAGAGAGAGAGAGAGAGGACCCGGCCTGTACAGAGAGAGTGAGAGAGTGATGCAGGACAGGAGAGGGTCGAGAGAGTGCAGGACAGAGAGATGTGAGAGAGTGGACTGACAGAGAAGAGAGAGAGAGCAAGGACAGAGAGAGAGTGTGCTCAGGACAGAGGAGAGTAGAGAGAGTGTGAGAGTGCAGGACAGAGAGGGGGAGAGAGAGAGAGTGCAGGACAGAGAGGGGGGGGAGAGAGAGAGAGAGTGTGAGAGTGCAGGACAGAGAGGGGGAGAGAGAGAGAGAGTGTGAGTGCAGGACAGAGAGAGAGAGAGAGAGTGCAGGACAGAGAGAGAGAGAGAGTGCAGGACAGAGAGAGAGAGAGAGTGCAGGACAGAGAGAGTGAGTGCAGGACAGAGAGAGTGAGTGCAGGACAGAGAGAGTGAGTGCAGGACAGAGAGAGAGAGAGAGAGTGCAGGACAGAGAGAGAGTGCAGGACAGAGAGGGAGAGATTGCAGGATACAGGGTCAGCTGGAGAGAGAGAGAGTGCAGGACAGAGAGAGTGAGTGCAGGACAGAGAGAGAGAGTGCAGGACAGAGAGAGTGAGTGCAGGAAAGAGAGAGTGAGTGAGTGCAGGACAGAGGAGAGTGAGTGCAGGACAGAGAGAGTGAGTGACAGGACAGAGAGGATGAGAGTGCAGGACAGAGAGAAGAGAGTGCAGGGACGAGAAGAGAGAGTGCAGGACAGAGAGGGAGAGATTGCAGGATACAGGGTCAGCTGGAGGAGAGAGAGAGTGCAGGAGAGAGAGAGAGAGTTGCAGAGAGAGAGAGGAGGAGTGCAGACAGAGAGAGCTGGAGACTGAGGACAGTAGTGGAGAGTGGTCAGGAAGAGGAGAGAGAGAGAGTGCAGGAGGGAGAGGGTCAGAAAGTGGGGAAAGGGGGAGAATGGGTTGGGGGAAGGGGGGGAAGGGGGGAAACAAAAAAAAAGGGAGAGAGGCAGAAAAGGAAGGGGAAAAAAGGGGGGAAAACGCCAGATCTGTGAGCACCGGGGAAAGAGGCCAGATTATGAACAGGGGGGGGAAAGGGGAAAAGGCCAGATTTAGACGCCTGGGAGAGAGACGCCAGATTATAAAAGCGGGGAGAGAGAGGCCGACTTTGAGACAGCCTGGGGGAGAGAGCGCCAGATCAGAGACACCTGGGGAGAAGAGCCCAGTTTATGAGACAGCCGGGGGAGAGAGGGGAAAAAAAGGCGCCGAAGGTAACAGTTTGGGAAGAGAGGCGCCAATCAAGACAGCCGGGGAGAGAAAGGGACATTGGGAAGAGGGGGGAGCCCCAGACCCAGAGACAGCCGGGAGAGGGGAGCCCAGTTTTGGGGAACAGCCTGGGAGAGAGAGCGCCAGATCTATGAGACAGCCTGGGAGAGAGAGCGCCAGATGTATGAGACAGCCTGGGGGAGAGAGCGCCAGATCTATGAGACAGCCTGGGAGAGATAAGGAGACAGTTGGGAAGAGAGAGCGCCAGATCTATGAGACAGCCTGGGAGAGAGAGCGCCAGATCTATGAGACAGCCTGGGAGAGAGGCGCCAGAACTATGAGACAGCCAGGGGGAGAGAGCGCCAGATCTATGAACACCCCCGGGGAGAGAAAAGGGCGCCCGATCTTGGACACCCCTGGGAGAAAAACCAGATTAAGACAGCCGGGGAGAGAAAAAGGCCAAAATTATGGGACCCCCTGGGGGAAGACCCCAGATCTAGAGACAGCCGGGAGAGAGGCCCGATCATGAGCACCCGGGGGGGGGAAAGAGAGAGGCCCAAATTTGAGCAGCCGGGGGAGAGCCCAGATCTAGAGCAGCCGGGAGAGAAAAGGAACAGGGGGAAAGGAGGCGCCAATCTTGAACAGCCTGGGAAGAAGAGCCCCCAGACCCAGGGCACCTGGGAGGGGGAAAAGGCCAGATTGAGACGCCTGGGGGAGAGAGCGCCGATTTTAGACACCCTTGGGGGAAAAGGAGCGCCAGATCTATGAGACAGCCTGGGAGAGATGGAGACAGTTGGGTAGAGAGAGCGCCAGATCTATGAGACAGCCTGGGAGAGAGAGCGCCAGATCTATGAGAAAGGGTGAGAATGGGGACAAAAAAAGAGGCAGATTTGGACCCCCTAAAGGGAGCGCCTGTCTTTTGGACACCTGGGAAAGGGGGCCCCCATAGACAGCCGGGGGGAGGGGGAGGAAAAGCCCGGGGGGGCGCAGAATATGAGACACCCTTTGGGGGAGGGGCGCCAGATAAAAGGAGACAGCCTGGGAGAGAGAGCGCCAGGACTATAGCTATGGAGACAGTTGGGAGGAGAGCGCTGGGCAGTGAGTCCCTCGGAGGGGCCTCTGCTAGATTTCAATCTGTCACACTTGCTTTTCTTCCTGGGAACAATGTGTGATTGTTGCTGATGGGGGGTGGGAGGGGGGGGGCTCCAGCCTTGTCAGTGGCTCCCTGGATCCTTCTGAGATCACTATCCCAGGGATGAGGAGCATTGTGCGGGAGCTCCGCTGCTGCGCCTGGCCCTTTAAGAAGCTGGTCAAGCATTTCTAGTGGTGTGAGAGCCCTGGGGAAAAGAGAGTGTCTGTGCCGGGGAAGAGAGTGTCTGGCGAGAGGGGCGAGAGGGGCGCGGGGTCTCATCTGGACCTTTCTTTTGCCAGGTCCCGGTACAAAGGACATTGTCTGGGGTCAGCATGCACCGACCCGAGACCCCGGATTTGAAAGGTGAGTGCCGGACCTCCCGGCGCTGTCCCCGCTGTTTAACCTGCATCGCCCTTTCGGGATCCCTGCTTATACTCTGCACTCAGCCCTTTATACCAGGGACTCCCCTGCTGTATACTCTGCACTCAGCCCTTATACAGGGACTCCCCTGCTGTATACTCTATACTCAGCCCTTATACAGGGACTCCCATGCTGTATACTCTAAACTCAGCCCTTATACAGGGACTCCCCTGCTGTATACTCTATACTCAGCCCTTATACAGGGACTCCCCAGCTGTATACTCTGGGCTCAGCCCTTATACAGGGACTCCCCTGCTGTATTCTTAAAACTCAGCCCTTATACAGGGACTCCCCTGCTGTATACTCTCTACTCAGCCCTTATACAGGGACTCCCCTGCTGTATACTCTGCACTCAGCCCTTATACAGGGACTCCCCTGCTGTATACTCTGCACTCAGCCCTTATACAGGGACTCCCCCGCTGTATACTCTGCAGCCTTATACAGGGACTCCCCTGCTGTATACTCTAAACTCATCCCTTATACAGGGACTCCCCTGCTGTATACTCTGCACTCAGCCCTTAAAAAAAAAAAGGGCCCTCCTGCTGTATTCTCTACTCAGCCCTTATACAGGGACTCCCCTGCTGTATACTCTATACTCAGCCCTTATACAGGGACTCCCCTGCTATATACTCTGCACTCAGCCCTTATACAGGGACTCCCCTGCTGTATACTCTATACTCAGCCCTTATACAGGGACTCCCCTGCTGTATACTCTGCGCTCAGCCCTTATACAGGGACTCCCCTGCTGTATACCTATGAAACTCAGCCCTTATTCAGGGACTCCCCTGCTGTTTTACTCTATACTCAACCCTTATACAGGGACTCCTGCTGTATACTCTATACTCAGCCCTTATACAGGGACTCCCCTGCTGTATACTCTGCACTCAGCCCTTATACTGAGATCTATCATTAATTCTTTTATATACTCTTTATATATAGTCCTTGTACAGGGTCCCTCTGCCGGATCCCCCCAGTGTCTGCTCCGTACTTAGTCCTTATACAGGGTCCCTCTGCCGGTTTCCCCCGGGCTGCTCCGTATTGTTTTTTAACAGGGTCCCTCTGCCGGATCCCCCCGGTGTCTGCTTGGATTTAGCCCTTATACAGGGTCCCTCTGCCGGATCCCCCCCGGTGTCTGCTCCGATTTAAGTCCTTGACGGGGGTTCCTTGCGGACCCCCGGTGTCTGCTCTTTTTAGCCCTTATACGGGGTCCCCTTGCCGGTCCCCCGGTGTCTGCTCTGTACTTAGTCCTTGTACAGGGTCCCTCAGCCGGATCCCCCCGGTGTCTGCTCCGTACTTAGTCCTTATACAGGGTCCCTCTGCCGGATCCCCCCGGTGTCTGCTCCGTACTTAGTCCTTATACAGGGACCCTCTGCCGGATCCCCCCGGTGTCTGCTCCGTACTTAGTCCTTATACAGGGTCCCTCTGCCGGATCCCCCCGGTGTTTCGTATTGTCCTTATACAGGGTCCCTCTGCCGGATCCCCCCGGTGTCTGCTCTGGACTGTATACTGTGCCTGTGGCTGCTCCTCATGCAGGGACTGATGTTCTCCGTGCTCCGGATCATTATTTGGGCTCTTCCTCTAGTCCTTTATCCTCTGCTCCCTTTCTAGAGGGTCTCGTCTCCTTAATGTAGGGCTTTAAGAGCCCCTCCTGATCCTGTGTCCTCTGAGAAGTGGGCTACTGCTTGTAAGGGCCCCTTATACCTCCTGCCTGCTCCTTGTATGATCCCTATATACCTCCTGCCTGCTCCCAGTATGAGCTCCGGGACCACTACTTGTATAGAGGCTCCCTGTATGATCCCTATATACCTCCTGCCTGCTCCCTGTATAAGCTCCGGGACCACTACTTGTATAGAGGCTCCCTGTATGATCCCTATAACCTCCTCCCTGTCCAGTATGAGCTCCGGGGCACTATTTATAGAGGCTCCCTGTAGACCCCTATACTTGTGTTGTCTCTGTATAAGCTCCGGATCCAGTCTTGAGAGGTTCCATACATGACCCCTATATACTTGCTGCCTGCTTCTGTAAAAAGTCTTGGACCATCTTCCCCCGTATGCCCCTAATACTCCTTTTTTGCACTCTATTGTTGGGGCCCCATATATGCCCCTTTGGCTGCCCCCCTTATTACTGGGAGTGGTCCTTTAGACAGGCCCCATTATGCCCCCTAGTGGCTGCCCCCCTGTATTAGCTGTTGAGCTGGTCCTTATAGACAGGTCCCATATGCCCCCTATGTACTTTCCTTTTTTAGCTTTGAGTTTGGCCCCCTATGACAGGCCCATTATGCCCCAGTAGCTGCCCCCTGTATTACTGTTGATGGCCCCTATTAACGGTCCCATTAAAAACCCCTATGTTGCTGCTCCTGATGGGGTTGGTCCCTATAGACGGTCCCATTGCCCTATGTAGCTGCCCCTGTATGGGGAAATGGCCCTTATAGGCAGGTCCCATATATAACCCCTATGTAGCTGCTCCCTGTATGTGGAGCTGGTCCTTATAGACAGGTCCCATATATGACCCCTATGTAGCTGCTCCCTGTATGTGGAGCTGGTCCTTATAGACAGGTCCCATATATGACCCCTATGTAGGCCCCTGTATTGCTGTTAGTGGCCCCTAAGACAGGTCCCTATATGCCCCTTGTAGCTCCCCACTGTATTAGTGTTGATTTTGGCCCCTTTGAACCCCTTATAAAACCCCCCTATGAAGGCCCCCTGTATGTGGAGTTGGTCCTATGCAGGTCCCATATATCCCCCCCATTGTGCTCCCTGATGTGGGTTTGGTCCAAAAGACAGGTCCCATATATGACCCCTATGTAGCTGCTCCTGTTTTGGATTGGTCCTTATGGGAAGGCCCCCATATATGACCCCTATGTGGCTGCTCCCTGTATTAGCTGTTGAGCTGGTCCTTATAGACAGGTCCCATATATGACCCCTATGTAGCTGCTCCCTGTATTAGCTGTTGAGCTGGTCCCTATAGACAGGTCCCATATATGACCCCTATGTAGCTGCCCTGTATTTTGGAGTGGTCCTTCCCCAGGTCTTTGTCAGTGTGCGCCCCCTGCGTTAATTGCAGCTCCGCCGTCCATTCGTGAAAATACTCTGCCCCGTGGGATTTGTCTGCCTGATGTTGGGGTCGGGGCATCTGTAAAATTTCAACGGGGTGGTGACGGTGGCCCGGGGGTCTGCTCCTCCTGCGGCGGCGGCGGCGGCGCTCTCCATGTGTGGGATACATCGCGCATTATCTGTGACATTTTCTGCCATTTATGTCCCGATGTGTAATTTCCCAAAGTTTAGGGAATGTGTGCATGCGGGGCGGCAGGTGAGGGGTGCACGAGGTAACAGGTGAGGGGCGCAGGGGGAGGCAGGTGAGGGGTGCACGAGGAAAAATGAGGGGGCGGGGGGGGCAGGTGAGGGGTGCACGGGGTGGCAGGTGAGGGGCGCACGGGGAGGCAGGTGGGGGCCCCGGGGGGGGCCCGGTTTGGGGGGTGCACGAGGGGAAAACAGGTGAGGGGCCAGGGGGGGGAGGTGGGGGGTGCACGAGGGTAAAGGTGAGGGGCGCAGGGGGGGAAGGTGGGGGGTGCGGGGGGGAGGCAGGTGGGGGGCACGGGGAGGGGGTGAGGGGTGCACGGGGGGCAGGTGAGGGCGCAGGGGGGAGGTGGGGTGCACGGGGAGGCAGGTGAGGGGTGCACGAGGAAACAGGTGAGGGGCGCACGGGGAGGCAGGTGAGGGGTGCACGGGGAGGCTGGTGTGGGGTGCACGCGGTAACAGGTGAGGGGCGCACTGGGTAACAGGTGAGGGGCCTTGGGGGTGGCAGGTGAGGGGTGCACGGGGAGGCAGGTGAGGGGTGTGAGGGCATTTAGGATGGCAGGTGAGGGGTGCATGGGGCGGCAGGTGAGGGGTGCATGGGGCGGCAGGTGAGGGGTGCACAGGGTAACAGGTGAGGAGCATTTGGGGCGGCAGGTGAGGGGTGCATGGGGCGGCAGGTGAGGGGTGCACAGGGTAACAGGTGAGGAGCATTTGGGGCGGCAGGTGAGGGGCGCACGGGGCGGCAGGTGAGAGCTGTGCTGCTGCCGCTCTTGTGACAAAGTCTCAGGCGCTTCCCCGTTTTTACATTTTTTTCCAGGGAACAAAGGTCGCGGCTCTCGGCTCGGCCGGGCTCTGCTGTCTGGGAGCCGTTCCCTGTCGGCGTGTAATAAGGAGCCAAACTTATTAGTGCCGTACGGAGGGGAATTCTCCAAAAAAAGTTGCAACTTTTTTGTACCGAGTCTGAGCTGCAGCCTCCAAGTTTCCTGGAGCGAGTGATTCCGTGGGGTCTCGTTCGCTGGAGTTTCGCTCTGTTACATTTGGTTATTTTCCTCTTGTGATATTGTATCTTTATAGGAATCAGACACCGACATAAATCTTCTGCCTTTCTGGGGTTTCTTGGGAGGAAATGTTCCCTGTTTGCACCGTGTGGGGGGCTGGAGGCGCAGGACGCGTCACGTGGGATATTTAGGGGGTTAGACGACGGGATTAAAAATTTTGGGAAAGGTTCGTTCTTTTGTATTTGAAAATTTAGGGGGGTAGAAACTTTGGGGTTTTGGGTTTTAATTTTAGGGATTTGGTTTGTGTAGATTTGGCTTTTTTGGGGGTTAAAGTTTATATCGTTTTTGGGAAATATTATTAGAAAAACATTGTATTTGTACTTTTAGAGTTTGGATACAGGGAATTTCATTTTTTTGGGGGGAATTAATACTTTGTATTTGACTATTTTTTATAAAAATTGTTTTTTGGCATTTTTTAAGGGCAGTTTGATCCCAATTGAAATTTTGTCTATTTAGGGGGTTAATATTTTGGTTTTTTTTCCCCTACATTGTGTTCATACATTTATGTGTAAGATACACTGGAAATTACACAATTAATACTTGTATTTGGATTTTTTACGTTTAAAATACATTGGATTGGAAAGTTTTTTGGGGGTTTTAAAACTTTTTATTTTTACTGAGTTCCAAACTTTTGTTTTTACACATTTTTAAAGGGATAAGGACATGGAGTTATACATTGTATTTGGGTAAATTTAGGGTTTTTGATTTCAAATTGGGGGTTTTTTTTGTATTTATTTTTTGTAAATTTTGGCCACTTTGTATCGAGATGAATCCTGTGATGTGTAATGAGGGATCCCGGGTTAAATATGCAAAGGGGGAAAAGACGGGGGGAGGTTAAATGGTTTGGGGTAGAGGGTTTTTTTGGGGTAAAAAGGGTTGGGCCCTTTTGTGCCCGTGAATTAAAGGGTTTTTGGGCCAAGGGGGAGGGGTGTCCTCCCCTGGGCCCGGAACTTTTTAGGGGGTTTAAAGGGCTTGGGTTTTTTGTACCTTTTTTCGGGCCCCCTTTTTTTGGGCAAGGGGGGAAAAGGTGTTTCCCCCCCATTCTGCAATTTTTAGGGGTAAAGGGTTGTTCCCTGTAAACCCCGGGGTTTTTTGGTTTGGGGCAGGGGGTAGAGGTGTTTCCCCTCCAAATTTTTGAATTTATAGGGGTGAAAGGGTTGCTTCTGTACCCGGGGGGTTGGGCCCCTTTGGTTTGGGCCCGGGGGGGGAGGGGTTCCCCCCCCATTTTGGGGTTTTTTAGAGGTTTTAAATGGTGGTTCCCTTTTTACCCCGGGGGGTTTTTCCGGGGGGGCCCCTTAAAGGGTTTGGGGAGGGGGGAGGGGTTTTTTCCAATTTTGTTTTTTTAAAAGGGTTTTAAGGGTTGTTTCCCCCTACCCCGGGGTCCCTTTTTTTTTGGGAGCTTAAAGAGGGGTCCTCTTTCCCTTTTTTGAATTTTTTTAAGGGGGGGGGGAAAACTTTTTTCCCTGTACCCCGGGGGCGGGGCCCTTTAGGTTTGGGCAGGAGGGGGGGGGGTTTCCCCCCATTTTTGGATTTATAGTGGTGAAGGCTTGCTCCCTGTACCCGGGCCCTAAGGTTTGGGCAGGGGGAAAGGTTTTTTCCTCCCCATTTTAAAGGGTTTCAAAATGGTAAAGGGCTTGTTTTCCCCCGGGAACCCCGGGGGTCAGGGGTTTTGGGGAGGGGAAAAGGTGTCCTCTCCATTTTTGGATTTTATTTTGGGGAAGGTTGCTCCCGTTCCGGGGCCCCCAGGTTTTGGGGAGGGGTGAGGTGGGCCCCCTCCTTTTTAAGGGGTTTCTATGGTGAAGGCTTGTTCCCTGTACCCGGGCCCTTTTGGGTTTTGGGGAGGGGTTTGAGGGGTCCTCTCCATTTTAGGATTTTTAGGGGGGAAGGGGTTGTCCCTGTACCCGGGCCCTTTTTGTTTGGGGGGGGGAGGGGGTGTCCTCTCCTTTTAGGATTTCTAGGGGGTTTAAGGCTTGTTCCCTTTTACCCGGGGGCCCCCCCGGGTTTTTTCGGGGGGTGGGGTGTCCTCTCCATTTTGGTGATTTCTAGGGTAAAGGGCTTGTTCCCTGTCCCCGGGGCCCTTTTTTTTGGGCAGGGGTTTTGGGTGTCCTCTCCATTTGGGTTTTTTAAGTGGTGAAGGCTTGCTCCCTGTACCCGGGCCCTCAGGTTTGGGCAGGGGTAGAGGTGTCCTCTCCATTCTGGGATTTCTAGTGGTGAAGGCTTGTTCCCTGTACCCGGGCCCTTTGGTTTGGGCAGGGGTAGAGGTGTCCTCTCCATTCTGGGATTTCTAGTGGTGAAGGCTTGTTCCCTGTACCCGGGTTTTATTTTTTTGGGCAGGGTAAGGGGGTCCTCTCCTTTTGGAAAATTTTCTGGGGGAAGGTTGTTCCCTTACCGGGCCCCTTTTGGGTTTTTGGGGGGTAGGGGTTTCTCCATTCTGGGATTTTAGTGGTGAAGGTTTGTTCCCTGTAGGGGGCCCTCGGTTTGGGCAGGGGGTAAGGTGTTTATTTTGGATTTCAAAGGGGGGAAAGGCTTGTCCTTTTTTGGGGCCCTTTTAGGTTTGGGGGGGGTAGAGGTGTCTTCCATTTGGGATTTTAGGGGGTGAAGGCTTGCTCCCTGTACCCGGGCCCTTAGGATTGGGCAGGGGTAGAGGTGTCCTCTCCATTCTGGGATTTCTAGGGGTGAAGGCTTGCTCCCTGTACCCGGGCCCTCAGGTTTGGGCAGGGGTCCTCTGCTCCCGGTTCACACCTCTCTTCCTATCACAGCAGCTGCTCGTCAGATGTGCTCCGCCAGTAGTTTCCGCTCGGAGGTTAGTGATTATTCGATGCTCGGCTCCAGCGATCACTCCCTGTCCTTTGCTGCTCCCCGTGGTTGCCGGAGTTGACTGTTGTCCTCTTGTGCAGCGAGGCCTCCTCGCCGCCGCCACCGCTGCTTTCTGGGACTATGGAGGATTACGTTGGGATTTCCGTGCTCGGCCGGTTATGACGCACCGTCCTTGGAACACGGTGGCGGTCCCGTCAAGTTCCCGGTACGTCCCCCCCCCCCCCTACTTTTACTGTCTGTGGCTTTCTTGATTGTAGTTGGTTTCATGGAGGGGAGGGGGACGTCATGAGATTTGAGCAGTCTTGCCCCCCGTTTGTTGTTGTGTGTCCTTCCTGGCATCGAGGGGTTAAGGTAAAGTGCTTCCAGGGTGTTGTGCGCGGCTGCAATCAGCGGTGTTTTCTGCATGAATGTTGCTCGACTTGGACATTGCATTAGCGGTTGGATGTCCCATATAGAACAAAATACCCGCAGGTTACAGGGAAAAAATCCGTCAGGAGGAGGAGAGCACTTAGCCGCTGCAATGTCTGCCTCATTCAAACACCCACTGGATTTATTTTGGGGTCATGGCAACAATGGCGAGCTCTTAAATCCTCTTCCCTGTAAGCCAACATTGTGCGGCGTGCCAGGCTCGGGTCCGGCATTGTTCCCGCCGCCGCTGGCACGCTCCCCTCCCTCCTCACCTGCTCACCATTTTATCTTGTTCTCCTAAATTATTTTTCTAAAAAAAAAAAAAAAATTCTCAGTCCCTTGTAGGGACCTCAGGACGGGCAGCGGGTACTGTGTGCCCAGGCATTGGGAATATTGGCAAATTTGGGCCTGAAGGAAAACTTAGAAGGTGCCCCCCCTCCCCGGTTTTGCACTTTTAGTTACATTGTCTCCGGCCATAGATACAATGGTGCAATTCCTGCCCCCCCCCCCCATCGTCTGGATTCTTATCCGATTCCCACAATTAGATGGAGGATAATTATATTGTATGGGGGGTTGTCAGCCGCCTCTATTATCCCCCCTGGTTGTGTGATCCCCCTCCTCATCCTCCCGGCGGCGGCTGCCCCTGTTCTGGTGATTTATAGGTCCGGGCCCCCCCCCCCCCTCAGGCTGATCTATGGGGAGCGGAGCTGCTACTGGAGATCTCCTCTCGTGTTGTACTTGGCTTTTAACACGCAGCGATTATAATACGAGAGACTGTCAAAATCTTGTCACGATAATGAGCGTGTTCCACGTATGACAGCGCCGCACACCGCGCACTTCACTCCTATCGCTCAGATATTAATATTCATCTCCTGCGCCGGGACTTTCGCATCTGAGGAAGCAGTTTTCTGTGCGGAGCGCCGTCTTCCGTAATCGCCAACTTTATTAATCTATTACCGTTAATCTGATGTCGCCGACCAAGCGGCTCGCCATAAGAGCTAGCAATCTGGTGGGCTTCTCAGGGTGGCCGCCAATTCTCATCCTGGTACAATCCACAGGTCTACCTGTAAGGGGCGGAACGAAATGGCGCCAATCTGGCGCCGCAGACCGTCCACTTGTGTTATGCCGCGACCGTCGCGTCGTTTGTGTTACATTGTTACTTTGTGTGACTGCTGTAGGCTCGTTCTTGAGATTTTGCTCCTTTGTATCACTCTGGTGTTCACTCCTGATATTTTATTACCTTGCACCGACAACATTCAGTGATACAAAGTAATAAAATATCAGAAGTGAATGAACACTACACAGTGATACAAAGTAACAAACAGTGATACATACTGAGAAAATCTCAAGACTGTAGTAACAACACACAATGATACAAAGTAATAGAATATCACTACACAGTGATACAAAGTAACCAGCACACAGTCATACAGTCTATATATTTGGCTAATATGTATCGCTGGGTGTTTGTTACTTTGTATCTCAGAATCGTGTTGATTCCCTCCTTATGTTTTGTTAGTTTGTATCATGTATTGTCAGTTCAATCTTAATATTTTCATTCTATGTGGTTTTAGGACACCCCAAATATTGTATTACTTTGTATCAGTCTGTGTTGTCGGTACAGTTGTGATATTTTCTTTCTATGAATCAGTGTAGTTTTTATTCTCTCCTGATATTTTATCACTTGATTACATTGTATCACAGTTTGGTGTTGACTTCTGATATTTTATTACTTTTTACTGACAACACACAATGATACAAAGTAATAGAATATCAGGAGAGAATCAATGCTACACTGTGATATAAAATAGCAGGAGTGAACGCTACACAGTGATACAAAGTAACAATGTATTGAGTCTGTACCAACAACACACAATGATAGTCTGTGTGTGTTGTTACTTTGTATCACAGTGCGATGCTCCCTCCTAATATTCTATTATTTTGTACCGGTGTCTGTTTTCGGTACAGTCTTGATATGTTGTTACTTTGTATCACTGTGTAGTGTTCACTCCTGATATTCTATTACTTTGTATCACAGTGTACTATTCACTCCTGATATTCTATTACTTTGTATCACTGTGTAGTGTCTTGTATTCATTACTTTGTATCCTTGTGTGTTCATTCTGATATTCTATTACTTTGTACATGTAGTGTTCATCTGATTTATATTGTCATTGGTGTTGTCAGTACAAAGTAATAAAATATCAAAAGAGAATCAACACTACACTGTGATACAATGTACAAATATCAGGAGTGAACATTACACTGTGCTACATAGTAACAACATATCAAGACTGTACCGACAACACACACTGATACAGTCTTGACGTGTTGTTACTTTGTGTCACTGTGTAGTGTTCACTCCTGATATTTAGTTACTTTGTATCACAGGGTGTTTTTGGTTCACTTTTAATACTTTGTATGATTTGTTGTCCGTTCAGCCTTGATATTTTGTTACTTTATATACATTTTTTTTTATCCCAGGCATTTTATTACTTTGTATCATTGTGTATTGTCGGTTCAGTCTGAATATTTTGTTACTATGTATCAGTACTCTGTATCAGTGTGTTATACCATTCACTCAATTCTATTTTATATCGGTGTTGTTGGTTTGGTCTGGATATTTTGTTACTATGTATCAGTGTGTCTATTACTCTGTATCACTATGTGTCATATCGCTCACTCCTGATATTTTGTTATTTTATATCGGTGTTGCCGGTTCGGTCTGGATATTCTGTTACCTTTTATCACTGGTCGGTTCGTTATTTTGTATCACTGTGTATTTTCCTTTCATGCTTGATATTTTGTAACTAAACATCACAGTTTTTTTTTTAAATTTTGTATCATTGTGCGTTGTTCACCTTTGGTGTTTTGTTACATTGCATTATTGTGCCTTATCAGTTACTTTGTATCAGTGCTTGTCAATTTGCTTCTGATATTTTGTCACTTTGTACCGGGGGTTGTTGTTCCTTCACTCTTGATATTCCCTTACTTTGTGTCAGTGTGCTACAAGTTCACTCTTGGTATTTTGTTACTTTGTATCAGTGCTTGTTGTCAATTTGCTCTTGGTATTTCGTTATGTGGACGAGGCACAATGAGACAATTCTCTCCAGTTGCTTTGTGTCCCTGTGTGTTGTCCATGCTCTGCTGATATTTTGTTACTTTGTATCAGTGCTTGTTGTTAATTCTCTCCTGATATTTTACTTTGTATCAGTGCTTGTTGTACATATTTAATTTTTGTACTGTACACTGTGTGTTGTTCATTCACTCTTGATATTCCCTTACTTTGTATCGCTATGTGTTGTCAGATCACTCTGGGTATTTTGTTACTTTGTATCAGTTCTTATTGTACATTTGGTTCTAATATTTTGTTACTTTGTATCCCTGTGTGGTGTTCCTTCACTCTTGATATTGTTACTTTGTATCAGTGCTTGTTGTTAATTGTCTCCTAATATTTTGTTACTTTGTGTCAGTGTGTGTTGTTCATTCAGTGCTGATATTTCGTTGGTATTTTGTTACTTTGTATCAGTTCATATTGTACATTCGCTTCTAATATTTTGTAACTTTGTAGCCCTGTGTGGTGGTTATTCTCTCTTGATATTTCCTTATTTTGTATTACTGTGTGTTGTCAGTTCACTCTGGGTATTTTGTTACTTTGTGTCAGTGTGTGTTGTTCATTCACTCTTGATATTTCATTAGTATTTTGTTAATTTGTATGAGTGCTTATTGATATTTTGTTACTTTGTATCCCTGTGTGTTGTCAGTTCACTCTGGGTATTTTGTTACTTTGTATCAGTGCTTATTGATATTTTGTTACTTTGTATCCCTGTGTGTTGTCAGTTCACTCTGGGTATTTTGTTACTTTGTATCAGTGCTTATTGATATTTTGTCACTTTGTATCCCTGTGTGTTGTTCATATTTCCTTGGTCTGTTGTTACTTTGTGTCAGTGCTTATTGTCAGTTTGCTTTTTCTATGTTGTCCCCCTGTATCGTTGTGCGCTGTCGCTATATTGTGTCACCCCGTATCGTTGTGCGCTGTCGCTCTATTTTCTTACCCTGTATCGCTATGTGTTTCCTGTCGCCGCTGTCTCTGGGAATAAATATTTTGCACGTTGGGCTGAGCTGACAGCGGCCGTTTACTGCGGTGATTGACGGCTTGGACCAAACTGGTATTTAATCTGGAGAGCAGATGTGCGCCGGTGTCAGGGGTTGTGCAACTACTGTTCCTCCACTTCATCTATTATCTCCCCCCTCCTCCGCAGCTCTCGCCGGGGCTCCTACCTGCGCCGCGTCCTCCTGACAACTGCGCAATTCCTGGGGCGAGATTTGTCATCCGTGGTTTTATATTCTGTCATGTTTCCTATCATAATAGATCCGCTCCCCACGTTGTATCCACAATTGATTGATTCCTGTGCGCTCTTATTTAGCGCCACATTTGCGCCATTTCTGTGTACAGTATTTTTATGGCCGGTTTCTATAAATCATAGCGTTCATGTTGCGCCATTTCTGTGTACGGTATTCTTATGGCCGGTTACTATAAATCATAGCGTTCATGTTGCGCCATTTCTGTGTACGGTATTTTTATGGCCGGTTTCTATAAATCATAGCGGTCATGTTGCGCCATTTCTGTGTTCGGTATTTTCATGGCCGGTTTCTATATATCATAGCGTTCATGTTGCGCCATTTCTGTGTACGGTATTCTTATGGCCGGTTTCTATAAATCATAGCGTTCATGTTGCGCCATTTCTGTGTTCGGTATTCTTATGGCCGGTTTCTATAAATCATAGCGTTCATGTTGCGCCATTTCTGTGTACGGTATTCTTATGGCCGGTTTCTATAAATCATAGCGTTCATGTTGCGCCATTCTTTTCCCGTCCGGTCGCTGATCGCCATCGCTCACAAAGTTTCTCTAAATCCGAACAGAAAAAACGAGAGCGCGGGGCGGCGGCCGATCCCCTGGAATCCGTATCAATCACGGGGTAATTACACTTTACAATAACAATTTGCTTTTGTTTCTGGCTAATGGCGGCGCGGACTCCTGATTGCGCGCCGGTTTCCCTGCGGCCGCTCTGTGTACACAAGGCCCCGGCTGAGTTATATTGTATTCTTTCTTGTATTGGCGATTTGTCACAAACTTACTGGAGTGAGGCGTCGAGGGGCGAGGGTGGGGGCTGTGGTCATTGCGGCGCTGGGACCAGACCGGTTACCTATTATTTTCTTATTTTTTTCGTATTTGCACCGCTCTAAACTTTCTCCGTCGCCTCCACGCTGTGGCGGTAGCGCAGCGCACGCCGCCGTTATTTTCCTGTAAGGGTTTGGGCTGCCGCCGAGACACGTGCGCTTGGTGTTTGATTTAATGGTGGGGGTCTTTATTCCGAGCCGCGCCCCCCCCCTCCTTCCCCGTCATGTTCAGTTAACCTCTTAACCGCTGAAGTGTAAAGTGCTTGCACCTACCCCAAGGGGCCGTGGGAGATGAAGAGTCACGGGACGCGTTGGCCCCGGAGCAGCGTTAACAATTGATGCTCCGCTTCGGGGGATTTACAGGGGATTAAGTGAAATTGTGAGTCGTCACCTTTTGCGCGGCAGCGGCGGTTTATCTGCCGGTGCGGGCTTTATTGCGCATTATTGGAGGCTTTGCCTCCGACCACCCTGGAAATGGTTTGCAGATGTTCCCAGCGCAGACAGCGGCCGTTAGGATTTTATTATAAGATTTTCCAATACTTTAATTAAGGAAATAATTGTCTGGACTCAAGTTTCCCGGCTGCAGCTCGTCGTCACGCGGAAGCGCCAGCGCCGCCCGACCGTCCTCCGTCCAGAGGGGGGGATACCCCGTTACTTTAGAGAAGTTTCCTCTCTCCCGTTAACCCCTCCGTGGCCGCGCCCCTGCCAGGGAGATCATGGGGCACAATGTCTCCAGTGTCTCCTCCTGGCATATGACTCTGTGTTGACTTCTTCAGCTTCTTGAGGCCACAGACTGTTCCTTTATATAACTTCATGAAGTGACCCCATTGATGAGTCCGGGGCGGCTAAATATAGACTGAATGATTGTGCCGCGACTGATCCGCCCAGAACCGCGGCAAAGAGGGAAACCGACTCCAAGGTGGATTCTGGAAATATTCCTACTGAGCGTTACATTGTATCATGTGAGGAGTATTATACTGAGCGATACATTGTATCATGTGAGGAGTATTATACTGAGCGTTACATTGTATCATTTGAGGAGTATTATACTGAGTGTTACATTGTATCTTTTTTGGAGTATTATACTGAGCGTTACATTGTATCATATGAGGAGTATTATACTTAGCGTTACATTGTATCATGTAGGAGTATTATACTGAGCGTTACATTGTATTATGTGAGGGGTATTATACTGAGCGTTACATTGTATCATGTAGGAGTATTATACTGAGGTTACATTGTATCATAAGGAGTTTATACTGAGTGTTACATTGTATCTATGAGGAGTATTATACTGAGTGTTACATTGTATCATGTGAGGAGTATTATACTGAGTGTTACATTGTAACATATAAGGAGTATTGTACTGAGCGTTACATTGTATGATATGTGGAGTATTATATTGAGCGTAACATTGCATCATATTTGGAGTATTATACTGAGTGTTACATTGTATCTATAAGGAGTATTGTACTGAGCGTTACATTGTATCATATGAGGAGTATTATACTGAGCGTAACATTGTATCGTATAAGGAGTATACTGAGCGTTACATTGTATCATATGAGGAGTATTATACTGAGTGTTACATTGTATCATATGAGGAGTATTATACTGAGCGTTACATTGTATCATATGAGGAGTATTATACTGAGCGTTACATTGTATCATATGAGGAGTATTATACTGAGCGTAACATTGTATCGTATAAGGAGTATACTGAGCGTTACATTGTATCATATGAGGAGTATTATACTGAGTGTTACATTGTATCATATAAGGAGTATTATACTGTGCATTACATTGTATCATATGAGGAGTATTATACTGAGTTACATTGTATCATATGTGGAGTAATATACTGAGCGTTACATTGTATCATATAAGGAGTATTGTACTGAGCGTTACATTGTATCATATAAGGAGTATTGTACCGAGCGTTACATTGTATCATATAAGGAGTATTATACTGTTATATTGTATCATAAGGAGTATTATACTGAGTGTTACATTGTATCATATGTGGAGTATTATACTGAGTGTTACATTGTATCATATGAGGAGTATTATACTGAGTGTTACATTGTATCATGTGGAGTATTATATTGAGCGTTACATTGTATCATATGAGGAGTATTATGCAGAGCGTTACATTGTATCATATGAGGAGTATTGTACTGAGCGTTACATTGTATCATATAAGGAAGGGATTTGTACGAGGTTACTTGTATCATATGAGGAGTATTATACTGTTATATTGTATCATATGAGGAGTATTATACTGAGGTTACATTGTATCATGTGGGAGTATTATACTGAGCGTTACATTGTATCATGTGAGGAGTATTATACTGAGCGTTGCACTGTATCATATGTGGAGTATTATACTGAGCGTTACATTGTATCTATAGGAGTATTATACTGAGTTACATTGTATCATATAAGGAGTATTGTACTGAGCGTTACATTGTATCATATGTGGAGTATTATACTGAGCGTTACATTGTATCTTATGAGGAGTATTGTACTGAGCGTTACATTGTGTCATATAAGGAGTATTATACTGAGAGTTACATTGTATCTTATGAGGAGTATTGTACTGAGCGTTACATTGTGTCATATAAGGAGTATTATACTGAGCGTTACATTGTATCATATTAGGAGTATTGTACTGAGCGTTACATTGTATCATATGAGGAGTATTATACTGAGTGTTACATTGTATCATATGAGGAGTATTATACTGAGTGTTACATTGTATCATGTGAGGAGTATTATACTGAGTGTTACATTGTAACATATAAGGAGTATTATACTGAGCGTTACACTGTATCATATGTGGAGTATTATATTGAGCGTTACATTGTATCATATGAGGAGTATTATACTGAGTGTTACATTGTATCATATGTGGAGTATTATATCTGAGCGTTACATTGTATCATATGGAGTATATACTGAGCGTTACATTGTATCTATGAGGAGTATTGTACTGACGTTACATTGTATCATATGAGGAGTATTATACTGAGTGTTACATTGCATTATATGTAGATTATTTATACTGAGCTTTTACATTGTTATTACTAGCGTATTGTTATGAGCGGGTTTCATTGTATCATATAAGGAGTATTGTACTGAGCGTTACATTGTCTTAAAGGTTTTTCATATAAGGAGTATTTACTGAGCGTTACATTGTATCATATAAGGAGTATTATACTGAGTTACATTGTATCATATGTGCAGTATTATACTGAGCGTTACATTGTATCTTATGAGGAGTATTGTACTGAGTTACATTGTATCATATGTGCAGTATTATACTGAGCGTTACATTGTATCATATGAGGAGTATTATTGGTTTCTTGAGTTTAAGATTATTATCATTGATGTTACATTTATCATGAGCTGTTAACATGTACATTATATTAGGAGTATTGTACTGAGCGTTACATTGTATCATATAAGGAGTATTGTACTGAGACGGCAAATCTATTGCAGTATTCTATAAGGAGTGTGGAGTTTATACCTAGCGTTACTATGAGCTACATATAAGGAGTTTTTTATGAGCGTTACATTGTATCATGTGAGGAGTATTGTACTGAGCGTTACATTGTATCATGTGAGGAGTATTATACGGAGTGTTACATTGTATCATATGAGGAGTATTATACTGAGCGTTACATTGTATCATATAAGTAGTATACTGAGAATTACATTGTATCGTATAAGGAGTATTATACCGAGCGTTACATCGTATCATATAAGGAGTATTGTACTGAGCGTTACATTGTATCATGTGAGGAGTATTGTACTGAGCGTTACATTGTATCATGTGAGGAGTATTATACTGAGCGTTACATTGTATCATATGAGGAGTATTATACTGAGCGTTACATTGTATCATATAAGGAGTATTATACTGAGCGTTACATTGTATCATATGTGGAGTATTATACTGAGCGTTACTTGTATCTATATGGGAGTATTATCTGAGCGTTAACATTGTATCATATAAGGAGTATTACTGAGCGTTACATTGTTATCATATTGGGAGTATTATACTGAGTACATTGTATCATAAGGAGTATTATACTGAGTGTTACATTGTATCATATGAGGAGTATTATACTGACCGTAACATTGTATCGTATAAGGAGTATTATACGGAGCGTTACATTGTATCATATGAGGATTATTATGCAGAGCGTTACATTATATCATCTGGAGTATTATACTGAGTGTTACATTGTATCATATGAGGAGTATTATACTGAGCGGAACATTGTATCGTATAAGGAGTATACTGAGCGTTACATTGTATCATAAGGAGTATTATACTGAACATTACATTGTATCATATGAGGAGTTTTATACTGAGCGTTAAATTGCATCGTATATGTAGTATTATTTCATATTGAGCATTACATTGTATCATGTGGCATTTTATACTGAGCGCTACATTGTATCTTATATGGAGTATTATACTGAGTGTTGCATTGTATCATATAAGGAGTATTATACTGAGCGTTACATTGTATCTATATGGAGTATTATACTGAGCGTTACATTGTATCATATAAGGAGTATTATACTGAGCGTTACATTGTATCATATAAGGAGTATTATACTGAGCGTTACATTGTATCTTATATGGAGTATTATACTGAGCGTTACATTGTATCTTATATGGAGTATTATACTGAGCGTTACATTGTATCATATCTGGAGTATTATACGGAGTGTTAAATTGTGTCATATGAGGAGTATTATACTGAGTGTTACTTTGTATCATAAGGAGTATTATATCATATTGATCGTTACATTGTATCATGTAAGGACTATTATACTGAGTGTTACATTATATCATATGGAGTATTGTACTGATCGTTCCATTGTATCATATAAGGAGTATTATACTGAGTATCATATGGAGCAATATACTGAGCGGTGCATAGTATCATATAAGGAGTATTATACTGAACATTACTTTGTATCATTTGAGGAGTATTATACTGTGTTACATTGTATCTTATATGGAGTATTATACTGTGCATTACATTGTATTATATCATACTGAGCATTATAATGTATCATATGAGGAGTTTTATACTGTGTTTTCTTGTGTCTTATGTGGAGTATTATACTGAACATTACATTATACCATATGAGGTGTTTTATACTGAGCGTTAAATTGCATCGTATATGTAGTATTATATCATATTGAGCATTACATTGTATCATGTGGCGTTTTATACTGAGCGTTACATTCAATCATATGAGTATTAATTCACACTGAGTGTTACATTGTATCATATGTGGAGTATTGTATCCTAATGAGCGTTTTATTGTATCATGTGGAAATTTAATACGGGAACGTTAAAATTATATCAATTTTTGGGTATTTTTTAGGATTTTTACATTGTATCATAGGAGTTATTATACTGGAGGTAACTTTGGTATTTATGGAGTTTTAGGGGCTTTAAACATTTTTAATATTATACTGTGCGTTTTTTTTAAAAATATTTTGGATTATTATACTGAGGTTACTTTGTATCATATGAGGAGTATTATACTGATGTTACATTTTTTGTTTTGGGGGCATTTCTGGGGTTCCCCCACTTTTTTTGGGAGTATTTTCTATTAATTTTTTTTGGGAATATTATATTTAAAAGGTTACTTTTTAACAAAGGGGTATTTACGGAACTTACGTTTTTTTGTGGGTAATTTTCCCTAGACTTTTTTTAATCTTGGGAAATTTTTTACCCCCCCCCCTTACAATATCCTTTTGGGTATTTTTTGGGGTTTTCTGACATTTGGGATTTTCCTCCGTTCCTTTTTTCCCTAGGGAATTTTCCCCCCCAGGTTTTTTGCCCCCTTGGGGAGTTTATTAGATTTTAAAAAAGGGAACAAAGGGAAGTAATTATAATGAGCAATTTTTATCATTTGGGGAAAAGGGCCCCCGTTCCATTGAAAAGAGGGTTTTAATAATCCTTTGGAATTTTAAAAAGGGAATAAAAAAGCAAAATTTAAAAGGAGATTTAAAGGTTTACTTAAACCAATGAAAATATTTATATAAACATTGTATAATATTTTTGGGAAATCCCCCACCCAAAAATTACCCTTTAATAACAGTGTTAATTTTCACTTTGGGGGTAATCTGACTTCCCATTTATAAATGGGGAATACCTTAAAACCACAATTTTTATCTTAATATTAACGGGAAGTAAAATTTTTTTTGAAAAGGGTAATAGCGAAAAAATTTTTCCCCTATGGGGGTAACGGTTTTAAAACATTTTTTATAATAAGTTTTAACTACCTTAAAATAGAAACTTTTGGGAAGTTTTATCCGGGGTTAATTTCCTTTTCCCCCTTATAAAGTTTAAAATATTCTTCCCGTATCCACCAAAATATTTAAAAACAGGGGTTAATTGTATAATAGAGAATTTTTTTTGATTTTAAAAAAGGGCTTTAATTTTCCTGTTTTTTTTTCCCAGGCCCCCAAAAATTCCTTTAAGGGGAACAGGGTTAAACCCCGGTAGTAAGGGGAAACACAAATTTGGGATAATAACCCCAGTTAGTTTCCCCCTGTTTTTCCCCCGCCCCTTCCCCTTTGAACATTTTGGGGGGGGTTTCCGGGGTTTTTTGCCGGGCAGGCCCAATTTCCTCCAATTTTTCTTTTTTTTAAAAACCCCTGTTAATCCCCCAAAAGGATCTCCTTATTAACAGTTGGAAAGGAAAATCCATAATAAGCAAACAATATCCTCCAATATTCCGTGTGCAAACCTGGGGGGAACCCGGCCAGATCCCCCCCCAAAAAAAGAGTTAATTCCCCTTTCCAATAATTTTAAGAAATTTAACCCCCCCAAAAAAATTGGGAAGAAATTTTCCCTTTGTAACCAACAAAAATACCCTCCTATAGTAAAGTGTAGTAAAATATCCTTAAAATCCTGAAATTAGTCCTCCTTTAAAAGGAAACGGGTGTTTTAAATATCCTCCAAAGGAAAACATTGGTGTAAAACCTGTAGTAATTGCACAATATCCCCTATAGTAACATTTAGTAATATCCTTTGTAACCAGCACACAATATCCCCTATAAAAACAGGGGGAAAAAATACCCGGTTTTTCAGCGCACAATTTTCCCCCCTTTAGTAACATTAGTAAACCTTAGAAACCCGCAAAAAATTTTCCCCTATAAAACTGAAAGTAAAAACCTGGGGGAACCCAGCGAACAATACCCTTCCAATAGTAAATTTAGTAAATCCTGTAGTAACCCCAAAAAATTATCCTCCTTTAGTAACAGTGTAGTAATTTTCCGTGTAACCCCTGCCCAATATCCTCCAATAGTAACAGTTTTAAAATATCCTGTAGAAATTTAAAGCCCCAAAAATATCCTCCTTTTGAAAACAGTTATAATGCCAAAGAAATTCTGCACAATACCCCTATAGAAACATGAGAAATTCCTGAAAGTAATCGGGCACAAAAACCCTCCTATAGAAAAAGTGTAGTAAAAATCCTGTAGTAACCCCAAGGAAACAAAATTTCCCCTTTAGAAACAGGGGAGTAATACCCTTTGTAGAAATTTTCTGCACAATATCCCCCCTATAAGTAACAGTGAAAGTAAAAATCCCCTATATTAAAAAACAGTGTATTTAATTTTTCCTGTAGTAACCCGCAAAAATTTTCCCCCTTATAGTAACATTAAAATTTCCGAAAACTAACAATTTTCCTCCTATGGGAACATGAAAGAAAATTAATCCTGTGGGAAAACCCACGACAATATCCTCCTATAGTAACCAGGGGAGAATATTTTAAGTAACCCAGCGCAAAATTTTTCCCTTTCCTATATAACAGTGTAAAATTTTTCCCTGAAAGTTTCTGCACAAAATCCCCCTAAAAGTAACAGGGTTTTTTAATATCCGAATTTAACCCCTTCCCAAAATTTATCCTCCTATAGTAACAGTGTATAAAATCCTTAGTAATCCACCCCCCAATATCCTCCTATAGTAACAGAAAATTTTTAAAAATCCTGTTTTTTCCCGGGCAAAATTTCTTTTTTTATTAAACAGTGTAGAAATTTTCCCTTTGTAGTAACCAAAACACATTATCCTCCTATATTTAACAGTGTAGTAATATCCGTATAATAACAAACAAAAACCCTTTCCTATAGAAACATGAATAATATCCTGTAGTAATCCAAACAATATCCTCCTATAGTAACAGTGTGTTTCCCCCTTATTTTAACCCCCACCCCACCCAAAATTTTAACCCCCCCCCTTAAAATTACATTTAGTTAATACCTTAAAATTTACTCACAATTTCCTCCTTATTAACAGGGGATAATACCTTAAAATTTTCTGCACAATTTTCCTCCATATTAAAGTTTTTAGAAATTTATCCTGTAGTAACCCCTGAAAATTTATCCCCCTATAGAAAAACATGTAGTAATATCCTTTTGTAACCCAAACAATTCCCCCTATAGAAACCAGGGGTAGAAATTACCGGGTATAACCCAGCAGCCAATATCCCCCTTATATAATTTTGAAATTTACCCTTATAATAACCCCAAAAATTACCCCTTATAGAAAATGGTTAAAATACCCTGTAGTAACCCCTGCACAATATCCCCCCATTTAGGGGTTTTAAAATAACCTTTTAATCCAAAGCACAATTTCCCCTAATTAACATGAGTAATAAACCCCTGTAAAATCGCACAATACCCTCCTATGTAACAGTGAAAATATCCTTTAAAATCACAGCACAAATATCCTCCTATAGTAACAGTTTTGTAAATTGTAAAAATTCCAAGGCAAAAATTTCCCCCTATGAAACCCAATGAAGTAATATCCTGTTTAACCCTGCACAATATCCTCCTATAGTAACGTGTAGAAATTTAACCTGTATAACCCCATTTCAAAATTTATCCTCTATAGAAAACCAGTGTAGAAATATCCTTAGAAACCCCGCACATTTTCCTCCTTTTAGTAACAGTGTAGTAATATCCTTTATTACCCCGCAAAAGGTTTTCCTTTCCTATAGAACAGTGAAAATATCTGTAGTAATCTGCAAAAATATCCATATAAAACCCATGTAGTAATATCCTTTTAATTACCCCTGCAAAATTATCCCCCTATTTTAACGGTAGTAATATCCTGTATTAATCTAACAATATCCTCCAATAGTAACTTGAATAAATCCTGTAGAAATTCTGCAAATATCCCCCTTTATAGAAACGTGTTTTAAAATTCCCTGTAGTAATCACCACAATATCCCCCTATAGTAACATGGAGAAATTCCGGAAAAAAAATTCCTTAAGTAATTAAAATTTTGATTCCCCTATCCTCCTATAGTAAAAATGTATAATCCCCCTGTAAATCTGCCCCAATATCCCCTAAAGAAACGGGTTTTGAAATTTATCCTGTAGAAAATCCAGCAGCACAATACCCTTCCTATATAACAGTGAGTAATACCCCTGTATTTAAACCCTCAGAAACAAAATCCCCTATGGGGAACAGTGATTTTTTTCCCTGTAGAAAACCCTGCAAAATATCCTCCTTTTTTTTAACAGTTAGTAAACCGTAAAATCCAAAATATCCTCCTATATTTCCCAGTGGTAATACCTTATTAACCCACGCACATACCTCCTATAGTAACGTGGTAAAATACCCTTTAAAAGAAAAACCAAAGCACAATACCCTCCTATAGTAAAGGAAGTAAAAATCCTGTAAAATTTCACAATACCCTTTTTTTAAATAAAAAAGGGGTTTTAATATCCTAAAACCCACAGCCAATACCCTTTCCTATAGAAACAGTGCAGTAATAACCCTGTAGAAAATCGCAACAAAAATCCTCCAAAAAGAACGTGTAGTAATATCCTTTGAAATTTTCTGCACAATTTTCCTTTCCTATAGTAACAGTGTAGAAATATCCTTTTAATAATCTCACAATATCCCCCTAAGTAACAGTGTAGTAATATCCGGTAAAACTGCAAATTTTCCCCCTTTAAAGTAAAAATTTTATAAAATCTTTTTGTAATCCGCAGAAAAAATTTCCTCCTAAGTAACGGGAAAATTATCCGTAGAAATTCAAAACAATACCCTTTTAAAAGGGTAAAAAAAAAAAAAAAAAAAAAAAAAAAATAAGGCAAAGAAAAAAAAAGCAAAATAAAAAAAAAAAAAAAAAAAAAAAAAAAAAAAAAAAGTGTATTTAAACCCTTTTAGTAATAAGACAAATCCCCCAAAGTAACGGGTGTAGTAAATCCGTAGAATCTGCAAAATTTTCCCCCAATGAAAACAGTGAGAAATTATCCGGGTAGAAATTCCAGCAGCACAATATCCCCCCTATATAACAGGGGTAGTAATTCCTGTGAAAACCGGAAACAATACCTTTCCCTATATTTAAAAAACGTGTAGTAATATCCTTAAATTCAGCACAATATCCCCCTAAAGAAAAGTTTAGAAATTTTCCTTAGTAATCTGCACAATACCCCCTTTAAAAGTAAAAATTAGTAATTTTTCCCTGAAGAAATTTCCAGTGCCAATATCCTCCTATGGGAAATAGTGAGTAATACCCCTGTATAACCCGCAGCACAATATTTTCCTATGTAACAGTGTAGTAATACCCTTGAAATAACCCCACCCTTGCCCCAAAAATTCCCCTTTTATAAAAAAAAACCAAAGGTGTAGTAATACCTGTTTTAATCCGCAGCAAAATACCCTTCCTATATAACATGTATTTAATATCCTTTAATAGCTGCAAAAATATCCCCCCTTTAAAAGTAACAGTTTAGTAATTTCCTGTAGAAATTTCGGCAAAATTATCCCCCATAGAAACGTGAAAGAAATTTATCCTTTAATATCCAAAATTATCCCCTATATAACATTAGTAAAAACCCTTTGTAGAAATCTGCACAATATCCCCCTAAAAAACCAGGGGAGAAATTTTCCTGTAGAAAAATCTTCACCTTTTTCCCTCCTAAAATTAAATGTTTAATATCCTTTAGTAACCCCGCACAAAAATCCCCCTTAGTAACAGGGTAGTAATACCCTGTAGTAATCCAGCTCAAAATTTTCCCCCATAAAAAGTTTAAATACCTTTTTAAAATCTGCAAATACCCTTTCCTATAGTAACATGAAAATTTTATCCTGTAGTAATCTGCACAATACCCTCCTAAAATTTTTTTTGTTTTTAAAAAAACATTTGTAGTAATTCCTGTAGAAATCCAGCACCCTTTTTATCCTCCTAAATTTAACAGTTGGGTAATATCCTTTTAGAACCAGCACAAAATTTCCTCCTTTATAACAGTGTAGAAATACCTTTAGAAATTCCCAGCACAATACCCTTTCCAAAAAAACGTGAAAAAATATCCTGTAGTAATCGCAAAAATATCCTCCTATAGAAAACATTTTGAAATTATCAGCCAAGCAAAAAACCCTCCTTTTGTAACAGTGTTTAATATCCTGTAAAATTTGCACAATATCCTCCAATTTAACGTGTATGTAATATCCGTAGAAATTCGGGCGGGAAATATCCTCCTAAGAAAACAGTGTATTAATACCGGGTATAACCCGCACAAATACCCCCCCATAGAAAACTTTTTAAGTAAATCCTTGTAGAAATTTCTCAAAATTTATCCCCCCTATGAAACATTTTTTAAGTAATACCTTAGTAATCCAGCAGCACAATATCCTCCTATATAACAGTGAGTAATACCCTGTATAACCCGGAAAAATTTCCCCCTATAGAAATGTAGAAATAAAAATCCCCCTTCCCTATTAACAGTGTGGGTAATTTTCCGTATACCCGCCCAATACCCTTCCTATAGAAAAGTGTAGTAATACCCTTATAATCCACCCCAAAAACCCTCCTTTTTAAAAACGGTTATAATTTTCCTTGTTAGAAATCGGCGCACAATTCCTCCTAAAAGTAACAGTGAGAAAATACCCTGAAAGTAATTTTTGCAAAATTTCCCCCTATATAACAGGGGTTTTTTTAATAAATTTCCTCCTATATTTAACAGTGCAGTAAAAAAATTCCTGTATAATCTGCAAAATTACCCTCCTTTTGAAAACAGTGAGAAAATATCCCCTTGGGTAACCAGGAAAATATCCTCCTATAGTAACAGTGTAGTAAAAACCCGTATAATCACCCCACAATATCCCCTATAGTAACAGTGTATAATATCCTGTAGTAAACCACCGCAAAATTATCCCCCTAAAAAACAGTGTATAATACCCTTTAGTAATCCAGCAGCACAATTTTCCCCTTTTAAAAACATTGTAAATATCCTTTTAGAAAACTGCACAATATCTCCTATAGTAACATGAAAAAAAAAATTTTACCTGTGTAATCCAGCAGCCAATATCCCCCCTTTTTAATTTTAGAAATTGTAGTTAAAATACCCCCTTTTATAGTAACAGGAGTAAAAATCCTGTAGTAATTGCACAAAATCCTCCTATATAACATTTTTGTAGTAATTTCCAAAAACCCCCTATAAACAGTGGGAAATTTTCCTGTGGGAAATCCACCACAATATCCTCCTATAGTAACATTATAAAACCCTGTAAAATTTCCGGCACAATATCCCTTTATAAAAACACCCCCAGAAATTATCCTTAGTAACCAGCAGCATTTTTATCCCCCTATAGTAATATTGAGAAATACCCTGTATTAAATTCCTGCAAAATATCCTCCTATAAAACAGGGATTAACCCTTGAAATAGCTGCAAAAATACCTTTTTATATTTAAACGTGTAGTAATCCCCCTGATAATCCCCAAATACCTTCCTAATAATGAGAAAATTATCCTTAAAAATCCCAGCACAATATCCCCTTAGTAAAAATTGTATAATATCCTGTAAAATTTAACGAAACAATATCCTCCTATAGTAACATTAGTAATATCCTTAGAAATTCCCAGGGCCAATACCCCCCTATAGAAATTGGTAAATGGGAAAAATATCCTTTTGGTTAGTAATCCAGTCACAATACCCCCAAAAGTAACAGTGAAAAGAAATATCCTGATTTAATCGCACAAATTCCCTTTCCTTTGGGGTAACAGTGCAGAAAATATCCTGTAGAAAACCGGGCACAATTTTCCTCCTATAAACAGGGGGTTAGAATACCTGTAGTAACCCGGGCAGCACAATTTCCCCCTTTTAAAAGTAACGGGGTTTTAAAATTTCCTGTAAAATCTGCAAAAAACCCCCCCTATAGTAACATTGGAAATATCCTGTAGAAATTCCACAATACCTCCTTAGAACAGTGTATAAAAAAATTCCTTTTGAAATTTTTAATCCAGCGCACAATATCCTCCTAATAACAGTGTAGTAATTTTTCCACCCTATTTTTTAAACATGTATAATGCCTTAAAATTCGCACCAAATTCCCCTAAAAAAAAAGTGAGTAAAAACCTGTAGTAATCTCAAAATTTATCCTCCTATAGTAACATTATAAAATATGTAAAATTTCCAGCGCACAATTTCCCCCTATAGAAAACAGTGTATAATACCCTGTAAAATTCGCCAAATATCCCCCTATATAACAGTGTATTAATACCCGGGAAAAAACCCGCAGCAAAATTCCCCCTCCTATAGTAACAGTTAGTAATACCTGTAGTAAACGCACAATACCCTTTCCTATTTTAAACATTTTGGTAATATCCGTAGAAAATCGGGCAGCACAATATCCCCCTAAAAATTGGGTTTTGAAAATATCCTTTTTAGAAATCCAGCAGCCCCAATTTTTCCCCCTATATAACAGTGTATAAATCCTGTAGAACCCGCACAAATATCCTCCTATATAACGGGTGGGTAAATTTTTCCCCTGTAGTAACCCAGAAACACAATTTTCCCCCTATAAACAGGTAGTAATATCCGTTGATCCACAGCACAATATCCCCCTATAAAAAACATTGTATAAAACCCTGTATAACCCGCACAATATCCCCCAATAGTAACAGGAAAAAAATTAGCCTGTATTTAATTTCCTCACAAAAATCCTCCTATAAAAAGTGTATTTAATATCCTTTTAGAAAACTGCAAAATTATCCCCCTATAGTAACAGTGAAGTAATACCTGATTAACAGCACAAAAACCTCTATAGAAACATGTAGTAATATCCTGAAAGGAAACATCAACCAAAAACCTCCTATTGTAACAGTGTATAATACCTTTTGAAACCCTACACAATATCCTCCAAATTAGGAAAATGTATTTAATTTCCGTAGAAAATAAACCCAAAACAAATATCCCCTATATAACAGTGTATAATACCCCTGTAAATTAAATTTCAAATTTTTTCCAGAACCCACAATATCCTCCTATGGGTAACCAGTTTTGTAATACCCTGAATAACCACCAAAAACCCCCAAATAACAGTGTATTAATACCCCGTAAAAACCCAAGCAGCACAATATCCTCCTATAGTAACAGTGTAGTAATATCCTGTAGTAATCTGCACAATATCCTCCTATAGTAACAGTGTAGTAATATCCTGTAGTAATCCAGCAGCACAATATCCTCCTATAGTAACAGTGTAGTAATATCCTGTAGTAATCCAGCAGCACAATATTCCCTTTTCCAAAATAGTAAACCAGAGCAAAAAATCCTTGTAGTAATTCCAGATCACCCAAAAAATATCCCTCCTAATGTAAACAGTGTAGTAATATCCTGGTAGAAATCCGGGCAGCACAATATCCCTCTATGTGATTATAAATGGCGCTAAATTTCCCTACCCGCCCCCCTCGCCTGTGTGTTCCCCGCCCCTCGCCTGTGTGTTCCCCGCCCCTCGCCTGTGTGTTCCCCGCCCCTTGCCTGTGTGTTCCCCGCCCCTCGCCTGTGTGTTCCCCGCCCCTCGCCTGTGTGTTCCCCGCCCCTCGCCTGTGTGTTCCCCGCCCCTCTCCTGTGTGTTCCCCGCCCCTCGCCTGTGTTAACGCCCCCCCCCTTCCCTCGCCTGTGTGTCCCCCCCCCCCCGTCCCTCGCCTGTGTGTTCCCCGCCCCTCGCCTGTGTGTTCGCCGCATTATGGAACTTACACACATTAGTAATGACCCAAACATGTATAAAGGCCATAGATAGGCTGAAACTAAGAGAAGTCATTAGGATAGCATGTCCGTGATGGAAACTATGGGACCGCTTGGAGGACCACAGGTCCCAGCAAAACCTGTGCTGTGCCGGCTCCTGCTGTATGTAGAATAAAGGCTGAGAGCAGCAAAAATACATTTCAAATTTAATGCAGTAAAAATGAAAAATGTAAAAATCTGAACAACATCCTCAGTCAGTTATTTAATGTGAAATTAATTTTAGATTCTTTTAATTTTAAATTTATTTTATAGATGTTTTTAGTATTTTTGGGATATTCCATATTTTTATATTCATTTTATATCACTTTTTTTTTAAATGAAATTTAAATAATTTCATTTTCTATAGTTTGATAATTATAATAAATGACTTTTTATTATTGTTCTGTTGGAAGTGGAAAAATGAAGGACATTTTATCCCTTAATGGCAAATTCAGCTCCTCTGCGACTCCTCGGGCTCAGGCAGAGCACAGTGACATAGGTCTGCCTGTCCGAGCATTGACATAGGTCTGCCTGTCCGATCATTGACATAGGTCTGCCTGTCCGATCATTGACATAGGTCTGCCTGTCCGAGCATTGACATAGGTCTGCCTGTCCGAGCATTAACATAGGTCTGCCTGTCCGAGCATTGACATAGGTGCCTGCCGATTGACATAGGTCCTTCATTGACATAGGTCTGCCTGTCCGAGCATTGACATAGGTCTGCCTGTCCGAGCAGTAATGCACCTAGTTCTGCTGAACCACGTTCATAGTTGTGTCCAGAGCTGTGGAGTCGGGGCCGTCATAAAATAGACCGACTCCCAAAATATATAATAAGTTGGTCCAGTTAGTTTCATGCACGGAGCAATTTTATATACAGTCATCTTACCGATCTTATACATAAATGTGACTTGCAAGTATTTAGCATCTGCTCAGTTTTGCAGATTCTTTCCTGTAACTGCATTGTTACTGTTTTGCTCCTAAAAATCAAATTATTTTTTTTTTGTTACTATTTGGGTAATCCCCCTTTTGGCTTTCAGCTCTGCCTGAATCCTTCTGGGCTCTGGATCTTGACCAAAATCTGATCCCAGGTCTCTTCTACACATTCCCAATGTTGGTGCAGACTGGACTTGGATACAAATACAGCTTCTTCTTCAGCTCTCCCCACAAGTGTTCAAAAGATCAAAACATTGTTACCCTTTTGCTTGTCAGTGTCTGTTCTATCTAAATAGCTTGATTATTGTATCATAAGGTGATAAACAGCCGGATGGGACCATTTTACTACAGGTAAAGTTATGACTGAGACGCGCGCCGTGTATGAGGGAGTCAGGAGGTTTGGGAAATTGAGGAGTCGGAGTCGGGGCTTTGGCTTGTGTCTAATACAGGGATGTCAAACTGCGGCCCTCCAGCTGTTGGGAAACTACAACTCTCATCATGCCCACTTTTATAGTTTATATAAATGCATGATGGGAGTTGTAGTTTCCCAACAGCTGGAGGGCCGCAGTTTGACACCTGTGGTCTAATATTACGAGTGTGGTGCGACGCCCCCAAATCACCCCCCTCATGTTCTGTGCATTAGAAAGTTTCGAGTCTTCCGCACAATGCGCCAAACACAATGCATCAGGCGCATTAGACATAGGAGCCGCTCACTTTGGCGCATTTGACGCCAGAAAAGGGTGAAACCCCCGATCACACAGGTCTCCCTTACTGTGGCAATAACAATGTGATAATAGTCATGTAGAAACATAAGAATGTAGCCGTGCGATAACCTGGGGATTTAGTCCTGTAGTAATAAAGTCCGGTAACTGCAAGAAATCCAGGCGAGAACAGGAATGTAAAACACGTAGTAACAAAAGTAGTGAAACAGCCGGAAAGGGGAGCAGCAATGTAGTGATGGGGAACCCGAAAACGTAGAGTCCTCTAGCACCATAGCATTGAAGGGACACAATGCAGAGATGGAGTCATACATGAAAACTGGAGTGACCCAGTGATAGTGTAATATACGAGTAGATACAGCAGCATGGACGCTCATGTCGGGGTCCAGTCATACATCTGTTCTAGTAACATTGGAGCATAATAGTAACAGTAATGGGATCTAGTCATAGAGTCAGAAAGTGATCTAATGTCGGGATCCAGTCATACATCTCTTCTAGTAACATTGGAGCATAATAGTAACAGTAATGGGATCTAGTCATAGAGTCAGAAAGTGACCTAATGTCGGGATCCAGTCATACATCTCTTCTAGTAACATTGGAGCATAATAGTAACAGTAATGGGATCTAGTCATAGAGTCAGAAAGTGACCTAATGGCGGGATCCAGTCATACATCTCTTCTAGTAACATTGGAGCATAATAGTAACAGTAATGGGATCTAGTCATAGAGTCAGAAAGTGATCTAATGGCGGGATCCAGTCATACATCTGTTCTAGTAACATTGGAGCATAATAGTAACAGTAATGGGATCTAGTCATAGAGTCAGAAAGTGGCCTAATGGCGGGATCCAGTCATACATCTCTTCTAGTAACATTGGAGCATAATAGTAACAGTAATGGGATCTAGTCATAGAGTCAGAAAGTGACCTAATGTCGGGATCCAGTCATACATCTGTTCTAGTAACATTGGAGCATAATAGTAACAGTAATGGGATCTAGTCATAGAGTCAGAAAGTGACTAATGTCGGGATCCAGTCATACATCTCTTCTAGTAACATTGGAGCATAATAGTAACAGTAATGGGATCTAGTCATAGAGTCAGAAAGTGATCTAATGTCGGGATCCAGTCATACATCTCTTCTAGTAACATTGGAGCATAACAGTAACAGTAATGGGATCTAGTCATAGAGTCAGAAAGTGATCTAATGTCGGGATCCAGTCATACATCTGTTCTAGTAACATTGGAGCATAATAGTAACAGTAATGGGATCTAGTCATAGAGTCAGAAAGTGATCTAATGTCGGGATCCATTCATACATCTCTTCTAGTAACATTGGAGCATAATAGTAACAGTAATGGGATCTAGTCATAGAGTCAGAAAGTGACCTAATGGCGTTATCCAGTCATACATCTGTTCTAGTAACATTGGAGCATAATAGTAACAGTAATGGGATCTAGTCATAGTCAGAAAGTGACCTAATGTCGGGATCCAGTCATACATCTCTTCTAGTAACATTGGAGCATAATAGTAACAGTAATGGGATCTAGTCATAGAGTCAGAAAGTGACCTAATGTCGGGATCCAGTCATACATCTCTTCTAGTAACATTGGAGCATAATAGAAAACAGTAATGGGATCTAGTCATAGAGTCAGAAAGTGATCTAATGTCGGGATCCAGTCATACATCTCTTCTAGTAACATTGGAGCATAATAGTAACAGTAATGGGATCTAGTCATAGAGTCAGAAAGTGATCTAATGTCGGGATCCAGTCATACATCTCTTCTAGTAACATTAGAGCATAATAGTAAAAGTAATGGGATCTAGTCATAGAGTCAGAAAGTGACCTAATGTCGGGATCCAGTCATACATCTCTTCTAGTAACATTGGAGCATAATATGTAAAAGTAATGGGATCTAGTCATAGAGTCAGAAAGTGACCTAATGTCGGGATCCAGTCATACATCTGTTCTAGTAACATTGGAGCATAATAGTAACAGTAATGGGATCTAGTCATAGAGTCAGAAAGTGACCTAATGTCGGGATCCAGTCATACATCTCTTCTAGTAACATTAGAGCATAATAGTAACAGTAATGGGATCTAGTCATAGAGTCAGAAAGTGACCTAATCTAATGTCGGGATCCAGTCATACATCTCTTCTAGTAACATTGGAGCATAACAGTAACAGTAATGGGATCTAGTCATAGTCAGAAAGTGATCTAATGTCGGGATCCAGTCATACATCTGTTCTAGTAACATTGGAGCATAATAGTAACACTAAAGGGATCTAGTCATCGAGACAGAAAGTGATCTAATGTCGGGATCCAGTCATACATCTCTTCTAGTAACATTGGAGCATAACAGTAACAGTAATGGGATCTAGTCATAGAGTCAGAAAGTGACCTAATGGCGGGATCCAGTCATACACTCTTCTAGTAACATTGGAGCATAATCAGTAACAGTAATAGGGATCTAGTCATAGAGTCAGAAAGTGACTAATGTCGGGATCCAGTCATACATCTCTTCTAGTAACATTGGAGCATAATAGTAACAGTAATGGGATCTAGTCATAGAGTCAGAAAGTGACCTAATGGCGGGATCCAGTCATACATCTGTTCTAGTAACATTAGAGCATAACAGTAACAGTAATAGGATCTAGTCATAGAGTCAGAAAGTGACCTAATGTCGGGATCCAGTCATACATCTGTTCTAGTAACATTGGAGCATAATAGTAACAGTAATGGGATCTAGTCATAGTCAGAAAGTGACCTAATGTCGGGATCCAGTCATACATCTGTTCTAGTAACATTGGAGCATAATAGTAACAGTAATGGGATCTAGTCATAGAGTCAGAAAGTGACCTAATGTCGGGATCCAGACATACATCTCTTCTAGTAACATTAGAGCATAATAGTAACAGTAATGGGATCTAGTCATAGTTAGAAAGTGACCTAATGGTCGGGATCCAGTCATACATCTGTTCTAGTAACATTAGGAGCATAACAGTAACAGTAATGGGATCTAGTCATAGAGTCAGAAAGTGATCTAATGTCGGGATCCAGTCATACATCTCTTCTAGTAACATTAGAGCATAATAGTAACAGTAATGGGATCTAGTCATAGAGTCAGAAAGTGACCTAATGTCGGGATCCAGTCATACATCTGTTCTAGTAACATTGGAGCATAATAGTAACAGTAATGGGATCTAGTCATAGAGTCAGAAAGTGACCTAATGGCGGGATCCAGTCATACATCTGTTCTAGTAAAAATTGGGCATATAGTAACTAGTAATGGATCTAGTCATAGAGTCGAAATAGTGATCTAACTGTCGGGATCCAGTCATACAATCTCTCTAGTAAACATTGAGCATAATAGTAACAGTAATGGGATCTAGTCATAGAGTCAGAAAGTGACCTACAATGCGGGATCCAGTCATACATCTGTTCAAGTAACATGGACATAATAGTAACAGTAATGGGAATTAGTCATAGAGTCCAGTAAAGTGACTATTGCGGAGACCAGTATACATCTGTTCTAGTGTAAAAGATTGTAGCATAATAGTAACAGTAATGGGATCTTCATAGAGTCAGAAAGTGACCAAATGTCGGGATCCAGGTCATACATCTGTTCTAAACATTGGCATAATAAGAACAGTAATGGGATCTAGTCATAGAACTAGAAATACCTAAGTGGGTGATCACAGTCATACATCTGTTCTAGTAACATTGTAGCATAATAGTAACAGTAATGGATCTTTAAGAATCATAGTCAGAAAGTGACCTAATGTCGGGATCCAGTCATACTAACGTCTAAGTAAAATTGAGCATATAGTAACAGTAATGGATCTAGTATAGAGTCTAGAAAGTTACCTAATGGCGGATCCATCAGTAATCTTCTAGTAACAGATTGAGTCATAAAGTACAGTAATGATCTAGTACATAGAGTCAGAAAGTGACTAATGGCTGGATCATCATACATCCTCTAGTAACACCAGGGCGGCCATCAGTCACCTAGTACCTGACCCCATACAGCCAAATCAAATGGGGCCCCCACCCATTACTAGTTCCTATTTTTTTAACTTATCACTGGGCCCCTTTTAGATTAGGGCCTCTGACAGGAGTACTGCTCTATTGGCGCCCCTGAGTAACATTAGAGTATAATAGTAACAGTAATGTGATCTTAGTAATGGAATCAGAAAGTGACCTAATCTAATGTCGGGATCCAGTAACATAATACAGTAGTGAATCCACAGAGTAACATAGTGCTCTAGTATTATAACAGCACAGGAATGTAATAATCTAGTCCCATAGTTAACTAGTAATTATTAAGGTAGCGTGGTAACATAGTGATCTATGCTTATAATAGTATTGTAACGTAATAAAGTCCTACAGTAATGATCTTGCAATAGTGCAGGGACATAATAAAGTAGTTTATACATGGAGTAACATAGTGATCTAACATTATAATACTACAGGAATATAATAATCTAGTCCCATAGTAAACTAGTAATTATTAAGGTAGCGTGGTAACATAGTGATCTATGCTTATAATAGTATTGTTACGTAATAAAGTCCTACAGTTATGATCTTGTAATAATACAGTGACGTAATAAGTACACAGAGTACCATAGTGATCTAGCATAATAACAGTACAGGCATGTAGTAATCTAGTCCTATAGTAAACTAGTAATTATTAAAGAGGCCTAGTAACAATGTTACTCCGTTCTCCCTTACTGTTAATCTGTTCTTATAATAGTATTGCAACGTCATAAAGTCCTACAGTAATGATCTTGTAATAGTGCAGGGACATAATAAAGTAGTTTATACATGGAGTAACATAGTGGTCTAACATTATAATAGTACAGGAATATAATAATCTAGTTCTATAGTAAACTAGTAATTATTAAAGAGGCCTAGTAACGTTGTTTCTCCGTTCTCTGGAGTTCTCCCTTACTGTTAATTTGTTATAATAGTATTGTAACATAATAAAGTCCTACAGTAATGATCTTGTAATAGTACAGTGACGTAATAAAGTAGTAATTACACAGAGTAACATAGTGGTCTAGCATTATAATACTACAGGAATATAATAATCTAGTCCCATAGTAAACTAGTAATTATTAAGGTAGAGTAGTAATGTAGTGATCTATGCTTATAATAGTATTGTAACATAATAAAGTCCTACAGTAATGATCTTGTACAGTGACGTAATAAATACAAAGAGTAACATACTGCTTTAGCATAATAACAGTACAGGAATGTAGTAATTACCCATATAAATAGAATTATTTAAGGGCCTAAAACATTGTTACTCCTTCACCCTTACTGTTAATCTGTTCTTATAATAGAAATTGTAACATAAAAAGTCCTACAAATGATCTTGTAAAGTACATGACGTAAAAAATAGTAATTACACAGAGAAACTAGGGGCTTAGCTTAAAACTACGGGAATAAAATTTAGTCCCTAGAAAACTAGTAATTATTACGGTAATATGGTAACATAGTGATCTGTGCTTATAACAGTATTGTAACATAATAAAGTGCTACAGTAATGATCTTGTAATAGTGCAGGGACATAATAAAGTAGTTTAATAACCTAGTAATGTAGCCCTCTTGTGATGTAATGGTAACGTAAACATAAAGCAAGCAGTAGTAATATATTAATATAAAGTAGTGTAGTAACAGTGTGGTGCTCTGGAAGTATAATTACATAGTAACGGAAGGTATTATTGTAGCACAAATGTAGTGATCTAGTAACATAATGGCTTAGTAACATGTATTTGTTGTGTCTAGAAATACATAAGAATAACTAATGCAGTCACGGGTTTTTTTGATGTAATATCTAATAGTATAGTAAATGAATCATATAGAAAAAATTAATAATATGAAGTGATCCATAACCTAAAAATGTATAACAAGTCAAGAATAAAGGCACTGGTAAATCATGCTAGTCGATATAATAGTTTAAATCAATTAGTAATGTAGGGATCTAGTTATAGTACTATAGTAACATCTTAATAATATATTTTTAATGATATATTAATGGGGGGGATCAAAAGGAAAATTTTGATGCCTCAAACTTTAAAATTGATATTTATTGATCGGATAGTATTGTAAGTAAAACTAGTGATCTGTTTATAGTAACAAGGGGGGACAGTGACAGTAATAGTGACATAGTATAGCCCCTGGAAAGGAGTAATCTAAAAATGTAAAACCAGTAAAAATCTAGTGTCCAGTTTTTAACAGAAAATAAAAGTACAAATCACTTCTTACTTTTTTTTCTTTAAAGTTCGTTTACAACTGGATCACTAGATTATTACTGTGTTATACATCTCTAGATTACTACATTACCAGGTGACTATACTACTTAATTATATCTATCTATCTATCTACTATCTAATTTTTCATTTCCATCTATCTCTCTATCTCCTACTATCTATCTCCCCTCATCTATCTACTATCTATCTACTATCTATCTATTCCCATCTATCTATCTATCTATCTCCTATCTATCTATTATCTACTTCTATCTATCTATCATCTCCTATCATCTATCTATTATCTATTATCTTCTATCTCCCATCTATCTATCTATCTCCTATCTATCTTCTACTATCTATCTACACTTTCCATCCCATATATCTCCTACTATTATATATCCCATCATTATCTATCTACTACTATTATCATCTAATCTATCTATCTATCACTATCTATCTTTTCCTTCTATCTTTTATTAATTTCATATTCCTATCTTTTTTCTCCTATCTATCTTCTTCTTTTTATCTATTAACTACATCTATCTATCTATTATTTTCTATCTCCTATTTCTACTATCTATCAACTACTTCTCCTATTAATTTCTATCTATCTTCTATCTCCTATCTATCTCCTATCTATCATCTATCTCCTAACTATCTCCTATCTATCTATCTACTCCTATCTATCTACTTCTTTTTATTTTTATCTATAAATTTTCTATTACTATCCTCTTTCGGGGTGGATTTGCCCATGGG